>BGPR01032616.1:0-17409 GCA_013235015.1 Araneus ventricosus | reverse complement strand
AGACAGCTCTAATGGCTCCCAAAGTTTTTGGAAATGGGTTGGATGAACAACCTTGTCTACAAAAATTCATGTCAACTAATGCTTTTTTGAGAACTTATCAACGTTAGGTCACGGAAATCCGTATTACAGCCCCGATATATAGAGACTTTTGGATACAGGGGTACAATTATAAAATAACCCCTTATAATTTGTTCTTACAAGGTTTGATGAAGCTATGACTTGCTTTAATGCTCACAAAACAATTATATACAAAGGGACCACCAAGTTTACTTTCAGCTGGTCCCCATTCATCATTATCTTTTTTTAGATCCTGAATAAAATATTTAAGTTCACTTTTAGCATTGTAGCTAGGAGGACGTTTTAATTGGTATAATTACACCTTGTTTCATCATTATCATCAACACTTAAATTATCATATTTATTTCTCACCCTTAGCAGTCGACTTTTTTTTAGATTCTATGCTTAACTTGCCTAATTTTGTAGTGCTGTATCGTTTAGACAGCTGCACATATTCAGTATTGAGTCCATGTGCATTGCCTGTTTTAATAGCACTGTTACTTCTTCATAGACGACAAGAATCTATCAATAGACAGATTTCAGTATTAACATGTATTCCGACCAATACCTACCTGATCGTTACAATAGTTTAAAGCAGTTGCATGTTTTAGGTTGTAGATTACACATTCTTTTTGAATACGCTTCATTGCAGATTTCTACTCTTGCATTTCTTACGGTGATAATTTACCATATGGGACAAATTTACGTGATTGACTAGGAATAAATCAACGAAAAAAAAATTTTTTGAAACATTTCATTAAAGAGAAATATGATTTTTAATTGGGTAATTTTTTCCATACTCGTGTAGTTTGATAAATGGTGATAAGTACAATAAACCAGGTTCATAAATGAATTCTTGATAATTCTATTTTCATAAACGGATGAGTATTACTTTTATAGAGGTTCTAATTTTATTTCAAATATATGATCAGATGTTCATTATCATCAACAACATGGACTGCAGAACAAGAATCTCATCCCAAAATTTCAATTCTACTCTACCTAGTATCCGTTATTTATAATTACAAAACTTATTTTCTTACCACTCTACTCTTAGATGTGCTTGTAAGAAATGAGGGTCCAAGAGATTATCAACAACAAATAAATTAATTACAATATTATGAACATATATATGAAAGTTTTTTTTTAACTAATACAGCACATACTTAGAATTATATTTAGTGATTCAAATTTTGAAATATAAATCCACATTCTTCTGCAAATTTAGGGAGGAGAAGTAGATAGTTAAATTTTTTATGTTACTTAGTATTGAACTGTACCAAAAGCAGGAACAATGTTTGATATTTTTGAAGATTTAATTTTCAAATTAAGTAATCAAATTAAACGTAAGGTGATACAAGATTGTGGACTTGTAGAGGAAGAAAAGGTGTGGATATCAGTCAGTGACACTAAGGAAAAAGTTTGTCATTCAGGTATAGAAGTCACAGACTGGGTTGAACGTGACATGCTAAGACTATTTCGGGACTTCCGTAATAAGGGTGAGAGAGGGGTCATTTACTTATCGACTGTCATTTATATCTTTGGTGCGTAAGAATACAGGCACAAATTCAATGCAGCAATAGTAAGTTTCATGTATACTAACCACGGTTTGATTTCTGTTTGCGTAGGACGGACTGACTTTGACCGTTAATCTGAAGGAGTTCTATTGGTTTCTTCATCAGCTGCTTCATCGACAAAGTATCACTTTAATCATTTCTTCAAGTTCTATTATTTTGAATATATACAACTCTACGTCTTAGAACTCAGTTTTTTTTTTTGAAAGATTATTTTACAATAATATAGTATGTATCGAGCTGCACTTAGAGATTATTCTTATGGAGAAGACTACTGTTTTGTATTGTAAACATTGATCCATCGTAGCAATAGAAATCATCCTCTCTGTACGATACTGGTGGAGGAACAATAAGATTTGATACCATTTTCATTTGGTTTTCAGTACTATTTGTAAAGACGATCTTTTTAATTCCCGATCAATAATTACTGCCATTAAAATAATGAATTTGATCTAATTCAAAACTTAGACCAGTTACAAATTTTTTCTATATGAGTTGTAGAGATTTTTTCTTTCCTAAATTGTAATGTTTATCGTGGTTCATATCACTCATATAAAAAACTTTAAAGACCGCATTTATTATTAAAAAGTAACCTAATAGGCTAGAATCTACGACCCTATGTACCGCTTCAAATTCAAAAAAGAATGCTATTTCAGAGTGCAAAAGATACAGACTTGAAAGGACTGGTAGCATTAGGCTAAACTATGATGCGAAGATCCACATTTCCTAGGAAGAAACTTAGGGAAAACATTATTGGGGTAGGTTGCTGCATCAATACAATATATCATCGCGCATTGATCTATATAATGGCAGAATCGAGTCTCTTGTTACCACTTAAAATAAAATAAATATTTTATATAAACCAGCATATTATTTACTCTCATGAGCATATGTTATGAAGAAAAGCCTATTAGATACATAGGGCTAGAATAACAATGTCAATCTTTAGTAACGGTGTTAATACGTTTTTTATAATCGCTTGAAATAGACGTAAATCTAGGCCGTCGACCTCCCTGTTAGAAACTGCAGACCAGAGCACTCTAGGTTCTAAGAAGCAGAGCTCCTCAGATGGGAGACTAAAGCAGGGGAATGAGCTGTAGGAGGTGAAGTGCTGAGAGATCTCTGGCTGTGGCTGCCTAGACCATGGAGGGTACAGTTGAGTTTGTAGCGCCGGTCGTGGAGGACCTGGTAAGCTTAGCGACAGGATCCTAATCTTTTCAGACAGACTCCGTTGCAAATAAAATGTGCATCTATAAATCTCTTATGTGGCGACAAAAAGGGTCAATTTCTTAAATCACCGTTTAGCAGCAGATCGCAAGTTTGAAGGTTGTTTTTTTTTACAGCGGAAAGTCTTAACGATTTTTTTATTTAGATAAATAGTTTGAACAAAATAAATTTAAGTCTTTACCCAGTTTCAGTTAGGCAAATCAATGAATTATCATAATATATCATTTTAGTTCCCAGGTTGTGGACTATTTCATCTTTCAATTCCTATTTTATTAATATTTTCCATTTAAGATCAAGATTACATGATGTAGATTTCCTTAATTACAATGAAATGGAGATTTTCCTTTTACCTCTCTTTTTAAATCTATTTCTTATTCTTTAAACAAAAGAAAACTTTTAAAAATGCTGAGATATTTTGTTAGTACAAATTTTTATTTAATTTCTTACAGCCCTCACAGTTAATTTGCTGTTAAATTATATGCGGAAAAAAAAGTTTTGAAACCAAGTATGCCAATTTTCCAAATCTAGTCTTTTATTTAAGATGATTTTATCTTAAAGGGTATTCATATAACAATGTTCTCAAACTATGTTTCAGAATAAGCTCGATGTACAGGAGATCCTATTTTTTTCTTTAAAATACATTGGTTTATTTTAGATTTTATTTCGCAGCTGATGCAGTTGTTTTTATAAACGCGCCGTTATTGACAGAAGAAAGATCATAAAACTTTACAAATGAAAGAATTTAGCAATGTTTCCTTCCCATGAGCAACCAGCGGAAAAAAGGTTTCCTGACCCCTTTTGATGTGGCGAGTAGAAGCAGCAGGAGGAAGTTACACCTGGACGTAGCTAGCAGGACGGGCGCAAGGAAAGAACTTCGGTGCCTGTGTCGAGGGGCCTTAAAGTCTTCCAGCGCGCACATTAGCGGTGCAGTTCCTGCGAATAGGCCGGTGGTGACAGAAACTCAGAACCCAGAATAGAGGTGGACCACTAGGAAGGTGGGATGTTGGTCAATACAAAAGAATTACATTATCAAGCAATGTAGGAAAGAGGTGGAGCTTCACCATACAGCCACCCCAAGGGTAGATAAAAACTGATGTTCAGGGAGAATGGAAGAGGGAATTTTGGGGTCTCAGACAGAGTTCCAGGTACAATAAAGCTTCTTAGTCAGCGGTTAAGAATTGACTAGTCGGACTTTGAGTAGACAACCCAAGGAATCATCCCCAGGGCTCACTTGGAACTTGCGGGCACTCTTGGTATTCGTGGTATCATGGATGGTGGAGTATCATCCGATAGTACCTAGTCTTTCTGGACCTGGTCTCTTGGAACTTGACGTTTCAGAACTATGATTATATTTGGTTCCTTTGTAAAATAGTCTTAAATTAATTCAGGAAATTCTTGTATTAAATGTCAGGTACCCGTTATATAAGCGAATTTGGTTACACTTAGGCAGACATTTGTAATATTAAACTCCATGGTAGGATGCTACACACTCCCTGCAGTATATAAGCCCTTAGAGTTACTGAATCTGCATGACTGGAAGATTTCCAGTCACAAACTTTGAAAAGCATCCCGGTTTTCAGGCAATCAGTGGAAAACACATCAGCAAAGAAACGCACAGGAAGCATCGGTTTGGAGGTAGACCCTGGGCTTTGTGTCAGCAAAAAAACGCCTGGAAGCATCGGACTTTGATGAGCCCTGGAGGCCATCACTTAAAGAAAGGAACGCCTGGAAGCAGTGGACACAGGTGAACCTGGAAGCACATGGGGGGTTTGCCATGAAATGGGACTTGGGAGTGGGCCACAGGCAGACCTAGGAGCACCCCACTGTAACCTGGAGTCCTGGGAACCCTGTCAGCTAGGCACCTGTGGGCAGCCTAAGCAAATTCAGGCAAACTAGCTTAAAACCGTGGGACAACCTACAGAAGTCATTCTCTAGGAACTGGTAAATGTTCTATATTGCCCAGAATTGCCTCTCTCTTGTGCTTCTGCAATCTACACACCACGGTAAACTTGTTTCATTTAGTACTGGGGAATTTCACAGTTATAAGGAAATATGTCTGAATAATTAAAATTAAAAAAAAATTTTGGCTCTGTGTGGGAAAAATGATTTGAGCTAAATTCTGGTTATTAGACAATTAATTAACTTAAATTATGTTTGCTAGTATCTTGTTGATTTTGGTTTTCAAATCTGAGTAAAATATAAATATCAAGCTAAAAATTTTCTTTATTAGATTTTTTTTTTTTTTTTTTTTAAGCAAGTAATATATAGTTTCTAGGATATTGTTCAAAATTGTTTTGGTTGAGCAGTGTGCATTTGCGAATTCAAATTCTTATATTACATATTTAGTGGCATTTTACTTGTTTATAAAGCTTATGTAGGATTTTGCGAGATCAAAATTCATGATAAAATTTCCCAGTGAAATTAGAAATTTGATATTAAATTTTTCATAAATATTTTGTACTGTATTCTTGTTTTAGTATTGTATATGAAAGTAAATTTTGGTTTGTTATAGCCTTGCTTTTTTTGAAATTTTGGTGAAAGATCTAGAATTCTTGATGCTTAGTTCTGCGTAAGGATTGTTTGCAGGGTATAAGTTCAATTGCTTGTGATTCAAATGGCTTTAGCTAAACACAGCAAGGAGGAGTTAATTGCGCTACGACGATGCAGGTGAGATTAGTACTAATGATAAAATAGACATATATTAAAGGACGGGATTCCCAAGGAGGGCTGGAGCTATTTCAGGAGAGTGATCAGACAACCTGAAAGAATTAAAACACAAGCACAAGCTATAAACCACGCTGAATTAAAGGCACAAGCCAAGGCCGCTGAATTAAAGGATCAGGTCTCTGGAGCAGTGATTTCAATTAGAAAAATGAATCTCAAATGCCGCGAAGTTAATAATTTAGCTTCGACCCAGTAGAAAATAGCAAAAAATCGGCTCAGTCTAGAGCATGCCTAGAATTTGACGCGCAAGTTAGCGATATATCTATGTATCTAGCGTTGTTTGAGCGTCAGCTCACCCACAACATGTAAAATTAGGGAATGGGTTCCGCAACTTATTTTGCCGTTGGATCAGCACAAATAATTATTAAAGAACCAGAGGGAAAAGAAAACACAGGGATTATCATCTCAACGTAAAAGGGATTTTGGGGCCGAACCATCAGAACCATTGATAAAAAATTCACCCAGCATCAAAAGAAAACCGGAACATTATGGCGGGAGCTGTTTTTGAACTTCAAGAGTACTAAGTGGACCTTTAGACAGTTGGAAGACAGACTTCCCTGAGGCTAAAATCTAATGATTTCAGACCAATGACGTCATTAGCAGGCGAGGTGAAAAGGTGTTTCTTGATGAATGGGAAGGATTGAGTTTGACCCATTAGTAGCGGGAAAATAGATTAGATACAGATCTATGGGAGTCAAACTACATAATAATGTCAGGATGCAGGCAAAACCATTAGAAAAAGTTAAACTACAACTACCGAGGAAGGAAAATAAAGAAGAAGAGAAAGTGGAATTCGTAGGTAGAAATCAGACACAATTTTGGAAAAACCCATGGTGAATTGGAGAAACTTGGTACAGACACCTTCGGAAACCAACCGCGTGTTACATCTTCTATTCGACCGACCTTGGAACATTTAAGGCCTAATTGCCCCACAGTTAAGGAAAGATAAGCTGGGGACTGAAATCGTAACGGAATGTCCAGTTCAGCAAAACCTTTTTACCTGCTCCACTTGAGCAGAAACATAATTAGATCAAACAGAGATGTCAATTCTACTAGGGACACCGGGCGTCTATTATTTAGTGAGCCTGCAATCACATTAATTCCAAAGAAGATTTAACAAAACGGTTTGGATTAAACGTACTCTCAGATAAGAACTTTGCTTGTCTTCCCTAGCTAAAGGTGAACTTAGTCATGTTTTGAGTGTCACCCAAAACAGCCGTAATTGATGCAGAAGCCTTGATAATGGGATGTAGGAAGACGCTCAATTAATGAGAGAGCAACAGAAAACTCCAAATTTAAATGTCGTAGTGACTGAGGTCAGAAATCAAAAAAAGAAGGAAGCTAGCGCCGTTCTACGACCCTCCTCAGATACCCTCTGGGTGTTTCTAGACGAGAATCACCTTCTATTATTACCCAGCAGGAAAGGGTGGTTATCCCACTGCCGCAGGCGAAAGGAACAAATGGTTATTGAAGGTAGATTCAGGAAGCGTTCGCGTCGAACAAGGTAGGTTTTGGTATGGTAGGGAAAGGAACGAAAGGAAAGGCCCGAATTTGTAAAAGAATGATTTGTTGTTCACGGAAGAATGGATCATTTGGAAATGTGAATTTGCAGCTAGAACGATTCCATTTATTTAAGGAGATAGAAATTCTGTGCAGGTCCGCATCTAGGTGTGATAAATGGATAAATCTTTTGAGACATTATTTTTGGCCAAACTTTAGAGCTAAAGATAGGAAGGAATATATTTAAGAGGTTGGCGATCCTTGTCAACGCATCGGAAAGAAGCCCGAAGGTCGTGCCAATAAGTCTTCTCAAATTATGTGTGACGCCGTAGAGGACCTTCCGTAGTACTAAAATAATTACCTTTTGACAGCTTCTTGTATGTCGTCAGAAAGAAATTATCGGAAGCGATTCCAGTCGCGGATAACTCAATGAACGGGGTATTAGATGCCTTGCCTTTTGGGGTTTTAGTAGGATGATTTCTCAGAAATCAATGGAACCCTTTACGAACCAGTTAACTACAAGTTTTTCGAATGGTTCGGAATTAAGGTGACCCACAGCTCAGTGCACCACCGCAATCGCGCTTAGTCAAGGTTCCATAGAACATGCATGGTTAAAAGTGCAATGATGTTTACAATCAGGAGAGGATTGGGAGAAAAAAAACCTTCCAGATAGACTTTTGACTTTTGCGCACAGTCACACATTTAAGGATTCAGCCACAGAGTTAGTGCGGAAAAATTTAAGGACACCTAGGTGCTTCGTTGGAACCCACAGGAATCAGAGTCTCCGACCAGAATACGTTTTCGAGCTTATAAATAGAATGAGGCGATATGAAGACTTGGCGGTTGAACAGATGTGTGGCGGAGGTCCAGGTTAGAAAGCGAAAGGCCTGGTATGATAAAAACGCGGTCCGACGGGAAATTCAAGTAGGCGATCAGGTTTGGTTCTCGCAACCTCTAAACCAGAATAAAATAGCGGTACAGTTGGGACTTACATGTAGATGAAGAATCAACAGTTAATTACATTGTAAAAATGGCAAACAAAATGATAAAACCCAAATATATCCCCCTGTTCCAAGTAACATTGCCAAACATAGAAGTAAATAAGGGCATCTGGAAAAATACTTCCCTACTCTATCTAAAGATAAAAGTAGTAAAATTTGAACGCAAAACCTGAAGTATACAATGCTTTAATTGCAATTACTGGCATCATTTGACTGCAACTTGTGATTTTAAACCAAGATGCATAAAATGCGGTGGGCAGAATGCCAAAGATGAATGCATTAATCCTCCTGAAACCGTCACATGCATAAATTGCAAACAAGAAGGACATGTTGCCTCCTATCGAGGATGTCCAATGTTCCCCAAATCGAATAAAAATCCTGCTATAAATGAGAGGAAACAAATTACCTCGCGGAAAACCGACCCTAGCATTTCCTATGCTAGTCACTTCAACAAAAAAAGATTATAGGTCAATATAACCACGGAAAGCCAAATTGACACGAATAGGGTAACAGAGGCTACTACCGCCAACTACATTCCGGAAGTGGAAGCTAACGAACTAAAAGATATTCCCTATGTGTTAAATGAAACTAAAAGATTATTTGCCGGTTCAGATATTAAATGGCTGGCCTCACAATTAAGAGGAAAAAATGATGATGTAGATAAAATCCATCTCCTAATTAAGCATCTTCCCACATTCTCTCCTCCTAAAACTGCTTAATGGATGTGCATTCTGGTCTTGGCATTTGCTTTTGCAATGCGAATGTTCTTACGCATAAAATTCATGATCTTCGTAACTTTGTTGACGAGAAAAAACCAGATCTTCTTCTTCAAGAAACCAAAATTAAGAATAGCTTCTCCCCATATCTCCCTAATTATACTTTCTACCGCCAAGACGGGACACAATCCCCACTCTCTGGTGGGACTGGAATTTTTGTCAAAAGTAACCTCGATCATGTTGAGTTATTTTCCCCGAACATGAACTATGTCTCTAACACGATTATAAAAATTTCCTTGGCTAATCAGCCACCAATTGTGATTGCTTCGATTTATGTACCCTGTCAGGTAAACAGCAGATTTTTGGATGACTTTGACAAAATACTGAATCTCAATAATAGTGTAATTATGTGTGGCGACTTCAATGCCCATCATACCAGCTGGAATTGCAAGCGCATAAATGCAACAGGTAATGCCATATATATTTCTCAGAACTGTTTCCAGTTCTTCTCAGAGCTACCGTGCGAAGGACCTAGCTTCTAAGAAGCTCCAATGTATGCACCCCCCGCCCTGCCTCTCCTCACTGCCGAAATGAATCCTATTCAGCTCATTGTCAGATACTTCTCGCCATGTTGGACTCGGTACTCGTCAAGAATGGAGGTAGCCCCTTTTTTGAGGGCGGGTACTCCGGAATTTGTCAAGATTGTTTACAAAGGAGTTCGTTTCGAAAAGACAGGGATCTCGTCGCTAAGCTACCAGGTCTTCCGTCGATCGGCGCTGCGATCGTTTACATCAAAACTCTTCAGCCTTACCTACACGTTCAGTGCAGCCAGACTCAAGCGAAACCACGCCCATTTAGCCTCTCAATGGACATCCCTCATGTCTCGCAGCTCATTCCCTCGCTCACTGCCGATTAGTTAACCTCATTTCGGCAGAATCTAAGCGTGTTCCTGTCTCTCCAATTTACATCGCATAGGTGAAGGAAGTCGCGGCGGAAGAATTATTTTTTTATTTCGCTGTCTTCTTAACGTATCTTCAGCACTCGAAATTTTATTAGTATTACCTGAGCCTGTTAGCATTGTACAGGCTCGTAATAAACTTGAGTGCAACCATCTGTAAGGCGATTTCGGGTTTGTTTTATATAAAAGATTTATTTTAATTTTCAGTGGTAATCAAGCTCAAGATTTTCAATTCGCATTATATAAAAAATTTCCCCCAAAAAGTGAAACATATTGTGTTGATGCAGCTAATCAGCCTCAATAATGTGTTTTTCACTCTAAGTATTTCCCAGGAAATGTGAAAGGGAGTTCGTCCATATCACTTTGGTTTTACTACCACCAAGTCGTGTATTATTTTTTTTTGCTCACTCTGAGCAATGGTCATGGCTGTTTTATTGTATATTCTCATTTTTATAACATATCTTAAGAGCATCTAGCAACCATCAGCTCCAGTACATACACAGTCAACATCTATATGATGCCAGATCCTTTTTTAACAAAACCTCAACACTGAGTGTTGCCACATATATAACATCTTTCCCTTTTAGCAAACATAAAAAATACAAAATAATAATTTTTTAACTATAATACAATTGCAAAATGATAATGATAATATACATAATAATATGCCTTAATATACAAATTGATACAGATATAAAATTGTTGAATAATGCCTAATTACAAAAGATAATCGTCATACCTGGATGGCCTATTAACATTTCTACCTCTACGAGTTATATACACAGGGTTTGAACTAGCTGAATTGTTATTATGAAGATAATAATTCTGAAAGGTGGTGTGAGATGTATTAAGGTTTAAATTAACAGGATTATTATTACTGTGATAAAGACCATTATCTTGAGTATTATTACTACATATACTCCACTCATCACCAAGATCATGGTAATCAGGATTCAATTCTTTATTTGTCTGAATATTTGTCTTGCAAATATGACATTTATTTCGTCTAACGATTCTTCCATTTTTATTCTTTATCAGATATGATCTAGGGGTTGAATGCTTTTTAACAATTACTGCAGGCTCCCACTGTGTACCTACTCTCACCATTACCTTTTGCCCAGAAATAAATTCAGGTCTAACATGAGCTTGTTTGTCATAATATAACTTTGTCCTTGCCTGTTTTTTAATTAGCCCTTCCCTGAAATGCTTATGTACTACTGGCTGTAACTCAGTTTGAGTTATGGGCAACTTTGTTCTTAGCTTTCTACTTAATAACATTTGACTGGGTGAAACACTCATACCCGAAATAGGAGTACATCTGTACTCGAGTAATGCCTCATACAGTTTTTCGGGGCCTGCTTTTCTTAACAAACTCTTGGCAATACCTACTAACTTTTCAGCAAACCCATTTGACTTAGGATACCTAGGGCTACTTGTGATGATTTCAAAACACCATTCTTTTGAAAACTTTTTCATCTCCCAGCTACTGAAAGGAACGTTATCACAAATCATGATTTTTGGGATACCATGAGTAGCAAACATTGGTTTTAATTTATTGATAACTTCCTCTGAACTTTTATTCCTTAACTGAACTACATACACCCATTTCGTTAAGTAACATCCTACTACTAAATAACTTTTACCACCATAATCACAAATGTCAATGCCAATTTTTTCATAAGGAAGATGGGGTATTGTGTGACTTATAAGAGGTTCTTTAATTGTTTGGGGCCTATACCTCTCACATACCATACATGTAGAGATCATTTTTTCAATATCATCATTAATATTAGGCCAAAATATAACCTGTCTAGCCCTAGCTTTTGACTTTTCTACTCCACAGTGTGCCTCGTGTAATAACAATAACATGCTTTTCCTTAATGACACTGGTACTACAACTCTACTATTAAGAAAAACTAAATCTTGCTCTACACTTAACTCATGCCTAAACCTAAAATAAGACCTGGCTTCTTTTGGAACCTTATCAATACTACTTGGCCATCCAGTTTCCCAGTATTGTTGTACCTTTTTAAGTCCTTGATCTTTCAAGGTAGCCTTCTTAAACTCCCTTTTTTTAATCTCTGACATCTGCAATTGTTTTGTTAATGTATGAACAGTTCCAATCATATCCTCATCATCAATTTGAATCTCTTTCTCATTAAATGACCGAGATAAGAGATCAGCTATGTGCATAAATTTGCCTAGTAAATATTTTAAATTCAACTGATACTTTAAAAGCTTAATCTTTATCCTTTCTAATCTATTGGACAACACATTGACAATATTTTTGTTCATTATTGAAACTAATGGTTTATGATCTGTAAGTACCTCAACCTCTCTACCATATATATAGTAATGAAACTTATTTACAGCAAATAAAATACTTAAAAATTCTTTTTCTATTTGTGCATAATTTTTTTCTGAGTCAGTTAAACTGCGGGAGGAAAAGGCTATTGGCTGACCATTTTGCAATAGGCAACAACCTAACCCATCTTTTGAGCTATCTGCCTGCAATGTGATGGGTTTATTACTGTCAAATATTCCCAGTACAGGAGCATCACAAATTAGATTTTTTAATTCTTTGAAAGTTTGAGAATGCAACTCTAGCCACTGCCATTCAACTTTTTGTTTTAAAAGTTCCCTTAATGCAGCAGTTTCAGTTGAAAAATGTGGCACAAACCTCCTTAAGTAATTAAGCATTCCCAGAACTCTCTGCAATTCAAGCTTATTTTTAGGCTCTTTTAATTCCACTACAGCCTTAACCCTCTCAGGATCAGGACACATGCCTGCCACATTAAATACATGACCCAAATATTTAACCTCTGGAACTCTAAATTGTACTTTATTCTTATTGAATTTGATATTAAGGGATTTAGCTCTTTGAACTACTTTAGCCAAAATTTCATCATGCTCTTTTATTGAGTTAGCCGCAATAAGTAAATCATCAAAGTAGATTAGAACACCTTGTATATCACCAAACTTTTCTTGGTATCTTTTCTGAAAAATTTCAGGGGCACATGAAATTCCCATGGGAAGTCTTGAAAATTTATAACACCCAAACGGTGTGCTAAAAGTACAGAGTTCAC
Organism: Araneus ventricosus; assembly: GCA_013235015.1. Classification (NCBI taxonomy): domain Eukaryota; kingdom Metazoa; phylum Arthropoda; class Arachnida; order Araneae; family Araneidae; genus Araneus; species Araneus ventricosus. Next base: position 4,566 of record BGPR01032616.1, on the reverse strand, counting down.
TACTTTTTACATCTAATGGTATTTGGAAAATCCCATCTTTCAGATCTAATACAGAATAAACTGATTTATTTGTTAATTTTGGTAAGAACTCTTCTATAGCAGGGATCAATACATGCTCCCTTTTAATTACTTTATTAAGATCTTGGGGATCCAGACAAATTCGTATGGTAACATTTGCTTTTTCAATTATAACTATATTGCTAACCCATTCTTTAGGTTGATCAACCTTAGCAATAATACCTTGAGATTCTAATTCTTTCAATTTTAATTCTAACTTTGGTTTAACAGTTAATGGTACCCTACGAGGTGGCCTTACAACTAGAGTTGCATCATTTTTAATATTAATTTTGCAAGTACCCTTAAATTTTCCCACACCTTCAAATAGCTCCACATTATTTTGTATAAATTCATCTTTAGAACTAAATGCCATATTCATATACTGGTCTAATTTGTTTTTATTAGGAATTTCAATATCATTCACAAAATGAATAAGATCCAATTTAACACATTCATTAATACCCAATAATGGTCTTACCTGAGGATTTGCTACTATAATAAAATCAATAACACAATTTAAATTATCAACACTATAGTTCAAAGAAATAGAGCCAACAGGCTTAATTGTTGCACCTCCAAAAGCTTTCAACACTACATTGCATTTCCTCATTTTGGACTGTGACTTAAACAAATTAAAAATACTAAGAGGCAGTACATTCACTTCAGCACCAGTGTCCAATTTGAATGTCACAGGCTGTCCTTCAATGATAAGAGTTTTGTTCCACTCCTTCAAAGTGGATGCTGACTCAATACATTTCACAATATGATGAACGTTTATAGAGTTCACATAATAGTCACCTTGTCCTCCGATTCATCTACCACCACATCTTTTACATCTTTATAACGGCACACAACAGAGAAATGATTTAAATTGTTACAGGAATGGCAGCGCTTACCGTATGCTGGACATTTTCCTTTCACATGCTTCCTGTTACACTTCCAACAGGATCTAAACATTCTCGCTTTTTCTCCGTTTTGGAATGATTTATTGAGTGTTTCATCTTTATTACTCCAATTTGCCTCACGTGATGATACTGGCTTCTGTGGAACGGATCTCCTTCCAACAAAATCAACATTTTGCCCTTGAACTGTCTGCGCTCGAATTTTGCTCAACTCGGCTGTTTTTCCTAGGTCAATAGCTCTTTCTAAACTTAGATCCGACTCTCGTAGCATTCTTTCCTGTAGACTTGCATCGCCAACTCCCAAAATAATTCTGTCACGGACAACTGAATCGGACTGATCTCACATGATTTCACCAGCTTCTTTAACGCCATGGCAAACACGTCGAACGTCTCACCTTCCTCTTGACAACGTTGATTGAAGATAAACCGCTCAACGACGACATTCCTCTTAGGAGTTGCGAACTTTTCAAAGTGGTTCACCACTTTGTCAAAGTCTTTCCTGTCCTCAGCTGATAAATTAAAAGTGTTAAATACCTCAACAGCTTCCTCTCCGGCAGCATTCAGCAGAATCGCCACTTTTACTTCCGACGATTTCGCCTCATTACCTGAAGCTATGAGATAGATCTCAAACAATTGTTTGAACCGACGCCAATTGTCGGCCATGTTGTCGTTGAAGTTCAAACCTCGTCGTGGATGGCAACCTTCCATTCTACTACGATTTTTATTTCGCTCTATCTCTCAAACTAATCCCGCAAGTTCTAGATTAATAGACTACGCCATGTTTTATTGTATATTCTCATTTTTATAACATATCTTAAGAGCATCTAGCAACCTTCAGCTCCAGTACATACACAGTCAACATCTATATGATGCCAGATCCTTTTAACAAAACCTCAACACTGAGTTTTGCCACATATATAACAATGGCTGGCTCTTGAAACTAATTTGAATGGTTATAGTACAAGATTCCGCAATCTGTGGATCCGGTGACATGTGCGGCTCTTTTAACGCATAACTGCGGCTCTTTTAATGCATAACTGCGGCTCTTTTTAAATTTGTTAGTAATATATGTATAACAATAAAATATTAAATTTAAGGAAAAGAAAAAATTCCTAACAATATTTCATAAAAATTTGCACAACTTACTGTTTTTGTTTAGCTCTAAATTCCTTCTTTTGATGACAACAAATAATTGATCGCGAATTTTTAAAAAAGCACGCTCGCTCCCACTATATAGGAAAACCAAATGAAAATGGTGCATGAGATTCTCATGTGTTCCTCCATCGAAACCGTATCGTACAGAGGATGATTTCTCTTTTGCTAATGGCAGCGATCGGTTTGTTTACGAAACAAAGCCGGTAACCTTCTCCATGTTAGGAATAATTTCATAAGTACAGCCTGATACTATATTCATTTGGTGTAAAATAACATTTTCTCAAAAAAAATGAGTTTAAGACTTAGAGTTCACAATATTTCTTAAAATATATTAGAACTCTGGAAGAAATTATTAAAAAGAGGTCGGGTAGAAATGAAGCAGATGGGCTTAAGCGAACCAAAGAACCTTCAGATCAACATCAAAATAGTTTCCGTCAGCAAACAGAAAATCGTAAACTGTGATGACCATTATGAAACTTACTATCGTGAACATTATAATTTCGTTATGCGCACTGAGACATAAATCACAAAAGACTCCGTTTCACCCTCTACCCGTAAGTCCCGATAGCATAGTCGTCAACGCATCACATTCATAACCCAGCGCTGCGGATTCGATCCTTGAATGACAAACTTTTTTCCTCAGTGTTTTCAATCGCTATAATTAACTTTTCCTTCTTACTATAATCCTCTAGTCATTTTAGTATCACCTTAATAGTTTAATTGATTTTTTTTAATCCTTAAAAATTAAACACTTTCAAAAAATCTGAAACATTGTTCTTTACTTGGTACATGCATTAACTAAGTTGGAAATAAATTAATTTCAACTTCTTCACCAAATTTGCACAGAAGGATGTAATTTATACTTTTAAATTTAGATAGTTTCAAATCTGAAGAACATTTTATAATTACCTTGTATTAAGAGGAAGAAAGAAAAAACTTTCGATATATGTTCATAATAAGAGCGATTTATTTATTTGCTCATCGTGACACCTTGGACCTCATTTCTTTCACAATATTAAGTAAGAGTATGGTAATAAATTGTTTTGTCATCATAAATAAAGGAACACGAGAAAGAATAGAAATGGAATTCTTGGGATCGAGATTCTGGTTGTGCAGTCCATGCTGTTAATGCTAATGCTGAATTTGTTGCTAATAATGAATTTGCCGACATCTTTTTGAAATAAAATTTTAAAATTGCTATAAAAAACAAAGTCATCCGTCTATGAAAATAAGTTTCATACGAATTGTTTATGAGCTGCTTTAAATTTAATTCCATTTATGAACCAATACTATATGGAAAAAAACTATACCACCAGTTTAAAAAATAAATTTTTTATATAAACTGTTTCAAAAAAATTTTGCATTTGTATGCAACTTTACATTTATTATATTATATTGAAAAAGCTAGAAATATTTGTCTCTAAGCGGAAATTTAAAAAAAACGAGAATTTTTTCGAAAGTGAACGAACTATGTATATAAACCAAAGGAATTGTATGTAAAGACAATTAATAAATTATCTTCCCTCAGATTTCATGTTACGCTACAGAAGTATAATTTATTGTTACTCTTCCAAAATGTATTAATTTCGAGGAAGTTAGGCATTTGTGATTGGCATAAATTTGTGATCCAAAATTATGTTTCTTATTCAATTATTTTGAATTCGGAAGAGGCAAAAAGTAGATATGGTACGTTTATTTACTCAAATTCTTTGCAGGTGTTTTCGCAAGAAAATTTTCTTTTCAGAGTATATTGGTTAGATAAAATAATACTGATAAAATACTTCTAAGAAGGAGGCATAGATATTTAACTTTAGTTTGATTACCGATCGCAGCGCCGCTAGTCGGGGATATGTGAAATTAAATGCCCATGAGCCTCGTGTTTAAAAGAAATCGTAATTTGCTCTTATCAGTGTTCGCAACAGTCTTATCGCTCAATTGGTTTTAAGGAATTTAGCTTTAGTTAAATATCTGTTACTTAATTGAGTTTACATTATACTGTGCAGAATCATCAATGTTTCAGCTTACTATATACGAAAGCTTGCTCAGATAATGACTTCAGGTAAAAAGTTATTTTTTTTTATTATGGAAATCAAGCTGGTTATTCAATATACAAAGTTTCATTAAATCTAATTCCTTTCCGGATATCTTGGGTTCAGTTTGATAATATGTGATTTTATATCCTTTATTGTTACCTAGTGGAAATCTGAATAATCTGCTACAAGATGAAACAGCTGAACATTATCTTAAAAATATAGTTCTTTAATCAAACAAGAACAAATGTTACTAAACTCGGGCTTAGAAAATGATTTAAACAAACTACTGCATTCTTTTAGAAACATCAGAATAGATTGTCATAAAGCAACAGAGGTGAACATATAAATTGCTTGTCTACACTGCGATCTTACGTCCGATAATTACTTACGGATGCCCCATCTGGGGGGCCGCAGCCAAC
>BGPR01032615.1:5619-17410 GCA_013235015.1 Araneus ventricosus | reverse complement strand
ATTCCGGAAAAAGTATTTCAACGTCTTTCTGTTTTTAGGTACCGAAGGTTTTCGGAATATTCCAGAAAGAAGTATTCTCGCGTCCTTCTATTTTTAAGCATGCAATTCCATGGACATATATTTATGAACTTTTCTGTTATTCAGGTATTTTTACTATTAATCTAAGTCGATTTGCGGCAACTGTTGTGTCTAAAAGCGTTGGTTCAGTGACTGGAAATTTAGATTATTGTTATATGTTCGTATCGAGCAGAACAAATTCAAGTGCTTTTCAGGCAAAGAATTAAAAAAAAAACTTTCTTAATTCCAGATGTGTGTACGCAATCTTCATGTTTCTCACAGTACATCAGGTTTCCGAAATCTCAAGCATAATTGTCGGAGATCAAATGTGGTCAAAAAGTCCTTCTTGGGTCCTAGGATCCCGCGTGAGCCATGAGTGGGCTGTGCAGGTTCTCCAGTGGAATCTGCGCCATGTGGGTGACTAGGGATTTCTCCGGGGTGTCGTAGTGCCTTTGGCGGTACTTGCGCGCGGCCACTGTAACCGCACACACGACCAGGGTCATGCTGGCCACGATGCCCAGCACCTAGAAACACATTAATAAAACAATTAGTCACACATTACTTTCTTCGTGGAAAATTCATACAAATCAAAATTAAACCCGCGGATAAAAACGAAGGAGCTCAAAATTACTTTGCAGTCAGTAAAATATGAACTCACAACTATCTCATTTGAAATTCCCTTTGTCTGATAGCGTTCTGCCACGCTCTGAGGCAGCAAAGAGCGTCCCCGGACGCTCGCTGCAGCGAATGCGTTAAATGACAATTCAGTTTCTAACCGCTTTCAGAACTTGATAAATATAATCTTAACATAGAATATAACCTGCATTGCATTGATTCGCCTGTTTTGAGGGTTTAGTTTAGTTACATTAACGTCCCGTTTTTGAAGCAACAAGAGGGCTATTTTGGGACGGACCTCGTAATTTTGAACCGCGGTCAGATGACGAGGGCGACACCTGAGCTGGTACCCCCTCTCCAAACTTCCACGTCACACCGACGGGAATGGATTAGTTTTTATATTTTTAAAGAAAAAGCGGAAGGAAAAATTGATTGCCAATTCCTTTTGTGTGTAGAGTTTGTTTGTGTGTTCGATTTTTGGTTCGGTATAATTTGTCTGTGTCGAGTGTGGTTTAGGGTTGATTTTTTTTGTATTTGCGCTTCATCTCACACATTGTATTTCATGGGTGGAATGCCATTTATAATTAAAATTGGGAATGTATAGTTTGTTTCTCCCCGGCCATGGTAAATTTTTATTAGTAAATAACCTTCAATCCATATGCTGTTATTTGTATTGTCTCTTTGGCCGGGTAAGCCCTTGTAATGTGAGACTTTTATATATGTTAATATGTATTTAATTTCCACCCTTGTTGCGGGGTGTAGTATGTATATATGAGGAAAAACTTTCAATAAATGCGAGTGGGGCTTGCGTCCTGCTGGTCAGTTCTCTTCCCCTCCGACTCTTTAATGCCTTAAACCCAGTAGGGTAGGCTGGGTCGGGGTGGGTTGTGTTACGCCACACCAACGGGACTACGCATGATTTAGCGTGCAACAAGCCCCATACACAGTGGATCTTCAGTGGAATCCGGTCTCGAACTTGGAACTCTTCGGCCCCAAAGCTGAGACCTTACCACTAGGCCATCGCGGCCTTCGCCTGTTTTGAAGTCAACGATTGTGATACCGAAGCTTCAATTTTCCAATCATTTATTTTATTTTGAGGGATAAGTTGTTCCATGAATACTTTAAATTATAATTTATATATTTCGATTACTGTCTCTGTAGAATTTTGTCCCTCACAATTTTTTTTCTTTGATTTTCAGATAAGCTTTGGAAAATACATTCCTTTCTAGAACGGTTTAGATACGTCTCCGGTTACATACATTTACGCCACGTATCTCCATATTAGCATCATTTTATGGTCAATCTTCCAAGGGTTTGGGCATTCCTGCGTTGATGAGCGGCCATGAGTGTGAAATATGACTGTTGTGTGGTATAACTTTTCTCTCAGATAACTGAATTAATACGAAAGTTCTTTCATATGTCTTCATTAGGTTTTTAAAACTTCGGCAAAGTGTGCAAATTTTCTTAATTTTGAACAAAGCGAGAATATAGACCACACAACTTGTTTCATAAAATATAGATTTACCCTTAAAGGCCAGTGTTGCCTTCAAGCAACATACCCAATTTTGTCTTCTGAAATCTTAAGAAAATGTTTGAAAATCTAATGATTGTTGTTGGCAATAGGATGCAAACGTATAGATGGCGGCCTGAGTGCTGATAAAAAAATAAATTGATATTTTCGCTTGAGGCTGCATCATTTTTCCTTTGTTTGTACGATTGAGATTATATTTTATTATACAATGTTGAAGAAAATTCCTTGTCTATATTATTAGTTACTAAAATTCATCTGTGTTTGACATTATACAATTTTATCAAGAAAAGTTTTCGTCCGAAATAAAACCCAGTGGTAACAAATTGTTTTGTATCCATAAACCACACTTAAAACAAAATAGGATTTTTAAAATAATTTTTCTCATGTTTTATTCGAGAAATGAAAATCAAAAAACATTTTAAAATCAATTTTTTAAAAATCGGGCTTTTAAGGGTTAATAATTTTCTTTGTTTTCTTTGCAACTCCGGAGGATGAGCTAGTGAAATAAGGTAGAAAACAAAAATATTCTTACATCGTAGAAACATTTTTAAAATTAAGATTGCCTTTCTAAAGTAACCACAAAAACCGAGAAAGCGAAGAATTGGCCCCGTTGAAATGAGAAGCAAGAAATTCCTCTACACCTCCCACACTTTCCTCCTTCCAGAAGAAAGAAACGAAGCTCGTTTCCGAAACAATTCTTTCCACAAAGGAAAGTTAATGGATCCTTCTAATTGCCCCCTTTTCTGGAACCCTTTAAAGTTCCAGAAACAATTTCCCTACAGAGTTAGAAGCAAGATGAAGGTTTTCCCGGGTAAAGGAAACCCGTTCCATCACCTTACTGAAAGAACTCTACCGTGGATAGGACGGTGAAAATGTATTCTGTAGTAGAGGCACTTAAATATACCGAGCAAAAGGGTTCTAGAGCGCAGATGTATAAAAAAGTTCCAGAACTATACAGGGCGTCCGCTGAAATCTGGACCTAATAGCTAATTTGTAAACAGTTAGAGATAGGACTATACTTCTAGTTGGAAAAATGCTGTAAATGACGTAAAGAATTATGTTTTATTTTGTTTGAGTCAATAAATAGAATGCTGAAAAATTACGAAGTCTAAATTTTTATACAGTCCCACGGTCCGATTAGTCATATTTAACAAACTATTCTTGAGACACTAACATTTTAAACAAAAAACAAATTCCGCTTTTCTGTGGCGAAAACTGACCGAGTTATCAAGCTCTGAATATCATTGTTAAGGTAGGACTACGTTCCTCCCATTGGGGTCTCAGGAAGGAATTTGATTCACACGCCAAAACGCCACAAAAAAAAAAAAAAAAAAAACAACGTTGTATGGGAGATCCTCTATATCTCGGTAACTACATATGTTAAAAACATAACTAATGTCTTGTTTTGGAGATAAAGGGTAACAACAGAAGTTACAAGAAAATTTGAAAATCGGAAAAGAGTCACGCGAGTAAAGTAGTCCTACGCCTTTAACATCAGCCGCTGTTTGAAAAAGACAGCCTCCCGTCATTGGTTTTAGACTATTTTATTGAACGCCCCGAGGAAGATCCGCCAATCAACACACGGCGTTTTTTCGAGGTGACTGATTATTGACCTAAAATAATGAAATTCATTGCATCATAACTCTGTCAGTTTTGAAGAGTGGAGGGATTAGAATGGACGCCCTGTATATAGCTCTGTAGAGCACCAAAAAAAGTACACCACTGAGTTTTGCCTGCACCGATATTGACTACCCATCCAAACTGCAAACCGGAGATCTTAAACTCTGTACGCAGGGGTGTGTCGTAGCGTCAAGTAAAGTCTTCGTAAGGCAGTGTACCAAGTGACGTCGCCTTGTTAACACCAGCAGTTGACGATTCATCATTCTGCGGTTCAGGTAATCGAAGATTTCCGCACACATGGATAAGTTTCATTTCATGGCGTTAACACAGCAATTTCATTTGGCACACTGCCTTATCAAGATTGCTAGCTGTTGTCGCTGCGAGCACAACCCTGTGTTCTGTTTGCTTGAGTTCTACAGAGCTAATCCTGGAGTTTATAAATACACTTACGTGCATGCATGATCAAACGGCATACGCTATTTAAGTGATGCATTTTCTGTTTTATTAACCCTTTCTAAGGCCGTGGGAATATACTTCCCACCAAATTCATCCATTTTTAAATGCATTTTTTAAGGTTGACGTAAGTTCTCGCCAAATTTTTCGATGAAACAAAAGCTTGGATGTTCCAATTTCTTATATCAAACCATAACGAGGTGTCTTGTTTTGGTAATTAATTATTAATTAATAAAATTAATTTAAAGAAAATGTCATCCAATAAGCGAAATGAACTTCTTTTCTTCAATGCTTAGTTATTTTATTATACCACTACTAGAAAAAAAATGGCTGAAGAGTTAACTAGAATAGCAATAAAACGTGTTAGAGATATCATTGTATTATTTTTTGGGGATTTTTATAATCAAAACAACGAATACAGACATTTTAGTTTGATATTATTGCCTGATTTCTTGAAGTAAAACCGTAATAAACTGAATGGATGAAAATAAAAAAAAATAAAGAGTAATTTTGGCCAAAAGTTTTTGCTTAAAAATTAAACCGTCTAAAATAAATTCATTTAGGGTAGAATTTTTTGTCTCTAATGCAACTTATAGCTTTGATATTTGTACTTAAAGATGCATATCATCGTCGTTCAGCAGAAGTCACTAAGTCCAAAATTATAGTTTCGTGATGTGTTCAGTTTAAACTTAATTATTGTTTAGTCGTTATGATAAATCTGTATATATGAAAGAGGAAAGTATGTGTGTGTGTTTGGTTGTTCGTTTTTTTGGTTCTTTATGCGCGTCCACACCGTTGGACTTGAAGCTACTAAATTTGGCACATTGATGGATTAGCACAAGAGGGAGCTAACGCCGTAAAAATTATTTTAAAATTCTAATTAGATTTTTATTTATTTAATTAAATAACGAAAATTAAGCTATTTTTAGACGTTTTTTACCAATAACTTCTGAAATACTTATGGTACGAAAATTATTTTTACATCACCTTAAAGAGCAAACAATTATCTTTTTATTGATACCAATTTAAATGTTGTACAATTTTTTCTTTAACTGTAATTAACGTTTCAAAATTCATTTTAAATTCAAATTGCAACAATGCTTTTATTGTTATAAAATAAAATTCAAACTAATTTATTGTTTCATCAAATCCTTTATTCACGTGCTTTTACCACAGTTAAAGCTAAGAAAATATTGCTTTTGTTGGTCAAGGTAGATTTCTTACTTCCGTTTTTATTTCGTAGCTTTTAATATGCACTCAACTATCCAATGACGTTAGTTTAGTTACTACCCCATGTTTCGTTTAAATTTCACAAATTTTTGAATATTAACGTTGATATGGCAACGTTGTTTAAAATGAGTAGAAAAATGCTATTTCATATTTGAGTTTCAGTTTGTCTTTATTTATAGTATTAATAGAGAGCATTTATATTTAGTTTTTATTTTAGAAGATCATTTATATTTAGTTTATAGAGTAGCAAGCACATCCTTAGAGTGGGTGTGCAAGTAATAATTTACAGATAATTTCAAACACCCGGATTTGTTTTAAAAAATTGGGAAAATTGAATTAAAATCATGCCTCCAAAGTAACCAGTTTCCTTTGGTAAAGAAAGGAATCAAAGAAGATTTACTTTTGTTGAGGAAAGTTGGTGACAATATTTTTAGGGAAAAAAAAAAACAGGAGACCGGTATGTGAAAAAATATGGATCCCGAGCAGCGCTGGGTTTTCAGCTAGTAGTAATAGTAATCAACGGGAGTGGTCTGCCCTAAACTTTCTCTTATACTCCTAACAATGTGGAGAAAAAATAAGCTGAAAGGCAACAAAATGAACAAGCGTCCCTAATGCAGTGGAGAAAAAAAGCTCGGGAATCGGAAGCTTGGAGGCGAAAGACGTGGGTAGAAGCGGAAAGGATTAGTCCAAGATCGCACAATTACGTAATAACGGTCTCGCGTCATTGTGTGATGAGAAAAGACAAATAGGCGATTTGAACCCCTTCTTTTCGACCGATTGAGACGAAAATTGGGCAAAAATCTGCAATTAATGTTAGCAGGCCTCATACGAATTCTTATTTATGAAAGCCGTAGGCTTTACGAGTTATAATGTTTAGAAGTATGCGATTATACAGACCGACAGACAGCCAACCCTTTGACGGATTTGGCCCAAAATTTGATACGGATCTACATTCCTGATGATAAAACTGTGTACCAAATTTCATCCTTCTAGCTATTCAAGTTTTTGAGTTATAGTGTTCACATGAACGCGGACAGAACGCGCGTAGACGGATTTTGTCCAAAATGGGATAGAAACCTACAAATTATGTGTAAAGATCACATACCAAATTTCATCCCCGTAGCTCTAATAGTGTTCGAATTATCGTGTTCACAGACAGATATAATTCCAAAATTGTGTTTTTCGGACTCAGGGAGGTCTAAAACGTGGAGATTCGTCAAAATCTCGAGTTCGAATTTTTTGACGATTACAATACTTTCTCTTTGTATACTTCGTATAAGAGAAAATAAAAACTATTTTACAGGTTTCTAGCTCCAACGGTTTATTTACTGATGTTTAGATATCAGGTTTCTATGACGAAATAATTGATTGCAAATTCTAATTGACTACAGTTATCCGTCAAAAAATTTTTGTGGACTTGGTGACTTATTCCTAAACGACGACGATATAGTGTTTTCAATACATTTCTTTCTGCCTCTACCTTGTTTGCCTGCCTTAATTGTTTGTAAAATTAGATTGATCGGTACAAAAGCCATCAGAAACTGTCTGACTACATCAAGCGGGACTTCTTCATACTTACATGCATGCATGAAAATGATTTCGGTACTAACTCAAAAATTACTTCATAGTCTTGAATGCATTTTTTTTTATTGTAAGTCAAAATTTTGGAAATCAGTTTTCATACTTATTCCTACTGTCCGCTGTGGCCTCGTGGTAGAGTCTGGGCTTTGTAACCGGAGACTAGATTCCACAGATGATGCCGCGTGTATGTGGCCTGGTGCACCTTAAAGCTGTCGATTTCACTGGTGTGGTGGCGAAGTTTGGAGAAGGGGTGCCGACACAGGTGTACTCGTCATCTGACCAGGACTCAAAATTAAGAAGTGCATCTTAAAATAGCTCTCCTGTTGCTTTAGAACGGGACATTAATCCCGTTAATGTCCCATGATCTCAATTAAATACTTATTCCGGGCTCTTCGAACTGTGATGCTCACTCTGATAAAACTATTTCTTATAGTTTTGTAGAGCGAAGAAAGAAGAAGAAAAAAATTTGCTTGGATTTCGCACGTTGTATGTTTATTTTCGGGAATTTATGCCTAATAATTCTATTTTGTCCATTTGGCGGGTGGGTGGGTGGACCCAGGGCCGGATTATTAAATAGGCAAAGTAGGCAACTGCCTATGGGCCCAGACGCCTGAGGATTTTTTAGCGGTATTTTCAGAGTAATTAAATTTTTTACTTTCATTTAACTTAGAGTCTTTGCATTCGATTTTATTCAAATTAGTTTCAAGTATCGTATAAATTTTGGAATATATTTTTAACAATATTCCGAATTAATTACCTTCTGCTAGTTCTGATTTTGTTTTATAATTCTTAAAAATATGTTGCTTTATTATTTAAAAAAATCTCCGATCCTATAATTAAATAGCATTTAGTTCTGTAGAAAAAGTGTCATAATTTTTTTACTATTTTGTTTAAAATTATTTTAAAATTTTATTTTTTTTTTATATGAGAGATACTGAAACCAAAAGTGACTCGCAATTAGATGTCCTGTTATGTTTCCAAAATTGCTACTTAAATCTGCTTATACACAGAATAAATTAAAATCGACAAAAATATCCTGTTTTGGAAGTTGGTAAGGCGACAAGGGGCCCCAAAACTTCCGTTGCCTAAGGGCCCCTACAGGACTTAATCCGGCCCTGAGGAGACTTCCATATAGTACCGCATATCTATATTATACGATTTTCAGCCTAAGATGATTGGAGAATTGGAGAAATTCCCGAAGAATGCGAAACGTATTAAAAACCTTTAAAAGGAAAATATCTCATTTAAAATTAGAAAAATATTTGAACATTTGAACAGTAAGAACTTTTAAAAAGCAAAGATTTCTCATCTGAAGCACGAAGTTTTAAGAGAGAACTGCTCTTATGCTTAGTATGCTGTCATAAAGGATTTTCAACTTTTAAGTAATTAATTTCCAAACAATAGGTAATGTAATAAAAGTTTTTAAAAGCAAGAGATCTCATTTGATATTAGGAAATTCCTTAAACATTATGGAATTCATTGAGCACTTTTAAAAGTAAAGATTTCTCATCTGAAGCCCTCAGTTTTAAGAGAGAACTTCTTTTGTGTTTAGCACTCTATAACGAAAAGTCTTTCAAGTCGAAGTAAATACTCAAAAATAGCTGTTTTTTTAGTCAAAAAGTTTAGAACAGCAGCTAGGAAAATGCCGAAGAAATTGAAGAGGATGAAGATATTTTGTTAAGAGGAAAACTTTCTCGGTTAATGGTGTTTCGTAGTGATGACGAAGAAAGCGTTATTTAATAGGGGAAACTAGGGATACTTGACCCTACTATTCTTTTTTCTTATGTTTCTCGAATATTTGAATTTTAATCATATTAAAAAGATTTGTTTTTAAGAAGGATAAATGCACTTATGCTAAACTGATATCTCATTTAATCATAAAATAAATATATTTCATGAAATCGCCTAGGGTCAAGTATCCATAACCTTAGGGATTCTTGACCCTATGGGTAGGGATACTTGACCCTACATGCAAAGAGTATTTAAATTCTTTTGATAATTTGTATGTACGCGAAATTCAGATATTAGGTTAATATTACTGAATTACAAAAGGTGTTTATTATCAAAAACATCAATGAAACTTATAAAAAAATAATATGGAATCTATAAAACGCGGTTGTTATTAATAAAATCTAGTTAATAAATTAAATTAGTGTAGTCATTAAATTAAATCTGGTTATTAAATTAAATTTGTTCAAAATTTAATAAAGAATTAAAATATTGATTTAATTAAATGAAAAAAATTACTGCAATGGAACTGGGAATCTAGCAGCGTCGTTAGCGCGTTAAAGAAATGCCAGTTTTGGAAAATTAGGAAGAAAAAAAAAGAATAGCATCAAAATGAAAAAAGGGATCTAAAAAATGTTGTACAAAGCTAAAAGTAGAGAAGCTTAATAGACTTACTCGATTCTTCTAATATTTAAAGAAAATTAAAAGCAAAAGAATTAAAATATATTTTAAGAGAGAATTCAAATCAAGATACAAAGACAAACTCAATAGAATTGGCGAAACGTTAAATAAAATCAAACGATGACAAATAGTTCGAGAAAAAGATTTTTATTCAAACAATAAATAAATAAAACTTTCTTTCAGGCGAGGAAAAAATGGATTGTTTAAATTTTAATTCTTTTTAAAATTCTTATTAAAATAACTATTTGCATTATTTGAAATTATCATATTAAAAAGAAACATTATTCAGTAAATAATTACTAGCAAACAATTTTTAAGTAATTATTCTCTATATTTGAGTTGTCATTTGGCCAACAAACTCCACACACCAGAAAACTGATCCCAACCTTAAAATGTGCTTCCATCGGCTCCGACATTGGAGCTGCAATAGCTTTTGATAGGATCAAGTATCCCTAACTTTTTAGGGTCAAGTGTCTCTAACTTGATTTTTTCTAAATAATCTAAAAATTAAGCCAATTAGAATTAAGATTCTGCATAACATAGTATATCAAATTATAGCTAGAAGAATGCTTAAAACTCCTATCCACGTCAACTTCCTATCCACTGAGGAATGAAAAAGTGAAAATTTACTTTTGTACCCCCAAAATATATTTACCTACACACCATTACGGTGGCTTTTTAGCTTGGAATGAAAACCCCCTCCAATAGACCATATGGTTAAAGATCAAATAAAAATGGCACACAAAAATTACCAATTTTCTCACAGCTGAGAAAATCACGTAGGGTCAAATATCCCTAGTTTCCCCTACGTATTGAAATGTCATGCAATGACAACTGCTTTTAACATATATCTGCTAATTATAAGAATATTTTACGGGTCTATTCTGGTACCACCGGTTGGGTTGGGAGACGTCATTTTTTCCTCACGTTAACAACGGGAAAAGTGACGTAACCCAACCCAACCGGGGGTACCAGAATAGACCCCTTAGTATGTATTTTATGTTATATTTTAGTTTTTTAATGTTTAAAACTTAACTTCGGTTTTTTTTGTATTATATTTTTGTTTTGTACCCCATGGAGCAATCTAACAACTTTATTACACTGTTTAACCCTGCTGGTATTGAGAGGGGAAGGGGTATTCTAAAATCACCAAATTTTCTGAACATCAATCCAAGACATTCTAAATATTTTTAGTCTCTCTTATATGAAATATAGAAAGAGAAAGTATTGTAACCGTCAAAACATTTGGACCTAGAGTTTTAATCAATCACCACGTTTCAGATCTGTCCGAGTCCGGAAAGACAACAACAACAACAGTTTTGGAATTATGTTTGTCTATGAACGCGATTGCCCGGAAATGCAAATAGCCAAAAGGATGAAATTTGGCATGCGGTTGTTTATACTAAAATTGTAAATTTCTCTCAAATTTTGGACGAAATCCATCTGTGGGAAGTCTTTTCCTGCCCGTCTTTTTTTCATATGAATCTAATAACTCATAAACACAATAAGCTAGACGGCTGAAATTTGGCATATGGTTTCATCGCCAGAATTGTAGAAGCGAATGAAATTTTGCGGCAGATCTTTTAACGAGTTGATTATCCGTTTGTCTGTCTATTTGTGTGCATGTGAACGCTCCAACTCCCAAAAACACAACTACTGAGATAAATGAAATTTGGCATATGGTTTCATCGCCAGAATTGTAGAAGCGAATAAAATTTTGCGGCAGATCTTTTAACGAGTTGACTATCCGTTTGTCTGTCTATTTGTGTGCATGTGAACGCTCTAACTCCCAAAAACACAACTACTGAGATAAATGAAATTTGGGTGTGGTTTTGTCTCTAGAATTTTAGATCTGTATCAAATTTTGGATCATAGGAAGGCGATAACTCGGTTTTCTTCACTATTCTACGAAGCACTAAACGTGACATATTGTGTTAAAGCGAAAGTCGAGGGGATATTGCATTTCCCTTTACTGGTTTTCCTTTGTGGTTTAAAGTTTTGGGGTTTAAGGACTTGGCAAAAAGCTGTGTTGAAATTTCCTTAAGAAGAGCATTATTGGTTTACTTTTCTCCTCGAAGCCTTCTCTTCAAATGAGCATTAAAGCCTTAATAACGGCGATGGAAAAATGCGCGGCTCATTATTAACTTAGGCGCTACCCGCTTATGTATTAATTTCTTTCACGGCGAAGTTAATGGCTAGACTGTAATTAATTAAAGGGAGATTCGTGCAGAATTGTCGAGTTGGCAATTTCATCTTCTCCCTGCTTTTAATGAGATGCGCCTTATTTGCTTGTTT
>BGPR01032614.1:5619-17410 GCA_013235015.1 Araneus ventricosus | reverse complement strand
ATTCCGGAAAAAGTATTTCAACGTCTTTCTGTTTTTAGGTACCGAAGGTTTTCGGAATATTCCAGAAAGAAGTATTCTCGCGTCCTTCTATTTTTAAGCATGCAATTCCATGGACATATATTTATGAACTTTTCTGTTATTCAGGTATTTTTACTATTAATCTAAGTCGATTTGCGGCAACTGTTGTGTCTAAAAGCGTTGGTTCAGTGACTGGAAATTTAGATTATTGTTATATGTTCGTATCGAGCAGAACAAATTCAAGTGCTTTTCAGGCAAAGAATTAAAAAAAAAACTTTCTTAATTCCAGATGTGTGTACGCAATCTTCATGTTTCTCACAGTACATCAGGTTTCCGAAATCTCAAGCATAATTGTCGGAGATCAAATGTGGTCAAAAAGTCCTTCTTGGGTCCTAGGATCCCGCGTGAGCCATGAGTGGGCTGTGCAGGTTCTCCAGTGGAATCTGCGCCATGTGGGTGACTAGGGATTTCTCCGGGGTGTCGTAGTGCCTTTGGCGGTACTTGCGCGCGGCCACTGTAACCGCACACACGACCAGGGTCATGCTGGCCACGATGCCCAGCACCTAGAAACACATTAATAAAACAATTAGTCACACATTACTTTCTTCGTGGAAAATTCATACAAATCAAAATTAAACCCGCGGATAAAAACGAAGGAGCTCAAAATTACTTTGCAGTCAGTAAAATATGAACTCACAACTATCTCATTTGAAATTCCCTTTGTCTGATAGCGTTCTGCCACGCTCTGAGGCAGCAAAGAGCGTCCCCGGACGCTCGCTGCAGCGAATGCGTTAAATGACAATTCAGTTTCTAACCGCTTTCAGAACTTGATAAATATAATCTTAACATAGAATATAACCTGCATTGCATTGATTCGCCTGTTTTGAGGGTTTAGTTTAGTTACATTAACGTCCCGTTTTTGAAGCAACAAGAGGGCTATTTTGGGACGGACCTCGTAATTTTGAACCGCGGTCAGATGACG
This sequence comes from Araneus ventricosus, assembly GCA_013235015.1. Taxonomy (NCBI): domain Eukaryota; kingdom Metazoa; phylum Arthropoda; class Arachnida; order Araneae; family Araneidae; genus Araneus; species Araneus ventricosus. The sequence goes on along the minus strand of BGPR01032614.1, from coordinate 16,410 downwards.
AGGGCGACACCTGAGCTGGTACCCCCTCTCCAAACTTCCACGTCACACCGACGGGAATGGATTAGTTTTTATATTTTTAAAGAAAAAGCGGAAGGAAAAATTGATTGCCAATTCCTTTTGTGTGTAGAGTTTGTTTGTGTGTTCGATTTTTGGTTCGGTATAATTTGTCTGTGTCGAGTGTGGTTTAGGGTTGATTTTTTTTGTATTTGCGCTTCATCTCACACATTGTATTTCATGGGTGGAATGCCATTTATAATTAAAATTGGGAATGTATAGTTTGTTTCTCCCCGGCCATGGTAAATTTTTATTAGTAAATAACCTTCAATCCATATGCTGTTATTTGTATTGTCTCTTTGGCCGGGTAAGCCCTTGTAATGTGAGACTTTTATATATGTTAATATGTATTTAATTTCCACCCTTGTTGCGGGGTGTAGTATGTATATATGAGGAAAAACTTTCAATAAATGCGAGTGGGGCTTGCGTCCTGCTGGTCAGTTCTCTTCCCCTCCGACTCTTTAATGCCTTAAACCCAGTAGGGTAGGCTGGGTCGGGGTGGGTTGTGTTACGCCACACCAACGGGACTACGCATGATTTAGCGTGCAACAAGCCCCATACACAGTGGATCTTCAGTGGAATCCGGTCTCGAACTTGGAACTCTTCGGCCCCAAAGCTGAGACCTTACCACTAGGCCATCGCGGCCTTCGCCTGTTTTGAAGTCAACGATTGTGATACCGAAGCTTCAATTTTCCAATCATTTATTTTATTTTGAGGGATAAGTTGTTCCATGAATACTTTAAATTATAATTTATATATTTCGATTACTGTCTCTGTAGAATTTTGTCCCTCACAATTTTTTTTCTTTGATTTTCAGATAAGCTTTGGAAAATACATTCCTTTCTAGAACGGTTTAGATACGTCTCCGGTTACATACATTTACGCCACGTATCTCCATATTAGCATCATTTTATGGTCAATCTTCCAAGGGTTTGGGCATTCCTGCGTTGATGAGCGGCCATGAGTGTGAAATATGACTGTTGTGTGGTATAACTTTTCTCTCAGATAACTGAATTAATACGAAAGTTCTTTCATATGTCTTCATTAGGTTTTTAAAACTTCGGCAAAGTGTGCAAATTTTCTTAATTTTGAACAAAGCGAGAATATAGACCACACAACTTGTTTCATAAAATATAGATTTACCCTTAAAGGCCAGTGTTGCCTTCAAGCAACATACCCAATTTTGTCTTCTGAAATCTTAAGAAAATGTTTGAAAATCTAATGATTGTTGTTGGCAATAGGATGCAAACGTATAGATGGCGGCCTGAGTGCTGATAAAAAAATAAATTGATATTTTCGCTTGAGGCTGCATCATTTTTCCTTTGTTTGTACGATTGAGATTATATTTTATTATACAATGTTGAAGAAAATTCCTTGTCTATATTATTAGTTACTAAAATTCATCTGTGTTTGACATTATACAATTTTATCAAGAAAAGTTTTCGTCCGAAATAAAACCCAGTGGTAACAAATTGTTTTGTATCCATAAACCACACTTAAAACAAAATAGGATTTTTAAAATAATTTTTCTCATGTTTTATTCGAGAAATGAAAATCAAAAAACATTTTAAAATCAATTTTTTAAAAATCGGGCTTTTAAGGGTTAATAATTTTCTTTGTTTTCTTTGCAACTCCGGAGGATGAGCTAGTGAAATAAGGTAGAAAACAAAAATATTCTTACATCGTAGAAACATTTTTAAAATTAAGATTGCCTTTCTAAAGTAACCACAAAAACCGAGAAAGCGAAGAATTGGCCCCGTTGAAATGAGAAGCAAGAAATTCCTCTACACCTCCCACACTTTCCTCCTTCCAGAAGAAAGAAACGAAGCTCGTTTCCGAAACAATTCTTTCCACAAAGGAAAGTTAATGGATCCTTCTAATTGCCCCCTTTTCTGGAACCCTTTAAAGTTCCAGAAACAATTTCCCTACAGAGTTAGAAGCAAGATGAAGGTTTTCCCGGGTAAAGGAAACCCGTTCCATCACCTTACTGAAAGAACTCTACCGTGGATAGGACGGTGAAAATGTATTCTGTAGTAGAGGCACTTAAATATACCGAGCAAAAGGGTTCTAGAGCGCAGATGTATAAAAAAGTTCCAGAACTATACAGGGCGTCCGCTGAAATCTGGACCTAATAGCTAATTTGTAAACAGTTAGAGATAGGACTATACTTCTAGTTGGAAAAATGCTGTAAATGACGTAAAGAATTATGTTTTATTTTGTTTGAGTCAATAAATAGAATGCTGAAAAATTACGAAGTCTAAATTTTTATACAGTCCCACGGTCCGATTAGTCATATTTAACAAACTATTCTTGAGACACTAACATTTTAAACAAAAAACAAATTCCGCTTTTCTGTGGCGAAAACTGACCGAGTTATCAAGCTCTGAATATCATTGTTAAGGTAGGACTACGTTCCTCCCATTGGGGTCTCAGGAAGGAATTTGATTCACACGCCAAAACGCCACAAAAAAAAAAAAAAAAAAAACAACGTTGTATGGGAGATCCTCTATATCTCGGTAACTACATATGTTAAAAACATAACTAATGTCTTGTTTTGGAGATAAAGGGTAACAACAGAAGTTACAAGAAAATTTGAAAATCGGAAAAGAGTCACGCGAGTAAAGTAGTCCTACGCCTTTAACATCAGCCGCTGTTTGAAAAAGACAGCCTCCCGTCATTGGTTTTAGACTATTTTATTGAACGCCCCGAGGAAGATCCGCCAATCAACACACGGCGTTTTTTCGAGGTGACTGATTATTGACCTAAAATAATGAAATTCATTGCATCATAACTCTGTCAGTTTTGAAGAGTGGAGGGATTAGAATGGACGCCCTGTATATAGCTCTGTAGAGCACCAAAAAAAGTACACCACTGAGTTTTGCCTGCACCGATATTGACTACCCATCCAAACTGCAAACCGGAGATCTTAAACTCTGTACGCAGGGGTGTGTCGTAGCGTCAAGTAAAGTCTTCGTAAGGCAGTGTACCAAGTGACGTCGCCTTGTTAACACCAGCAGTTGACGATTCATCATTCTGCGGTTCAGGTAATCGAAGATTTCCGCACACATGGATAAGTTTCATTTCATGGCGTTAACACAGCAATTTCATTTGGCACACTGCCTTATCAAGATTGCTAGCTGTTGTCGCTGCGAGCACAACCCTGTGTTCTGTTTGCTTGAGTTCTACAGAGCTAATCCTGGAGTTTATAAATACACTTACGTGCATGCATGATCAAACGGCATACGCTATTTAAGTGATGCATTTTCTGTTTTATTAACCCTTTCTAAGGCCGTGGGAATATACTTCCCACCAAATTCATCCATTTTTAAATGCATTTTTTAAGGTTGACGTAAGTTCTCGCCAAATTTTTCGATGAAACAAAAGCTTGGATGTTCCAATTTCTTATATCAAACCATAACGAGGTGTCTTGTTTTGGTAATTAATTATTAATTAATAAAATTAATTTAAAGAAAATGTCATCCAATAAGCGAAATGAACTTCTTTTCTTCAATGCTTAGTTATTTTATTATACCACTACTAGAAAAAAAATGGCTGAAGAGTTAACTAGAATAGCAATAAAACGTGTTAGAGATATCATTGTATTATTTTTTGGGGATTTTTATAATCAAAACAACGAATACAGACATTTTAGTTTGATATTATTGCCTGATTTCTTGAAGTAAAACCGTAATAAACTGAATGGATGAAAATAAAAAAAAATAAAGAGTAATTTTGGCCAAAAGTTTTTGCTTAAAAATTAAACCGTCTAAAATAAATTCATTTAGGGTAGAATTTTTTGTCTCTAATGCAACTTATAGCTTTGATATTTGTACTTAAAGATGCATATCATCGTCGTTCAGCAGAAGTCACTAAGTCCAAAATTATAGTTTCGTGATGTGTTCAGTTTAAACTTAATTATTGTTTAGTCGTTATGATAAATCTGTATATATGAAAGAGGAAAGTATGTGTGTGTGTTTGGTTGTTCGTTTTTTTGGTTCTTTATGCGCGTCCACACCGTTGGACTTGAAGCTACTAAATTTGGCACATTGATGGATTAGCACAAGAGGGAGCTAACGCCGTAAAAATTATTTTAAAATTCTAATTAGATTTTTATTTATTTAATTAAATAACGAAAATTAAGCTATTTTTAGACGTTTTTTACCAATAACTTCTGAAATACTTATGGTACGAAAATTATTTTTACATCACCTTAAAGAGCAAACAATTATCTTTTTATTGATACCAATTTAAATGTTGTACAATTTTTTCTTTAACTGTAATTAACGTTTCAAAATTCATTTTAAATTCAAATTGCAACAATGCTTTTATTGTTATAAAATAAAATTCAAACTAATTTATTGTTTCATCAAATCCTTTATTCACGTGCTTTTACCACAGTTAAAGCTAAGAAAATATTGCTTTTGTTGGTCAAGGTAGATTTCTTACTTCCGTTTTTATTTCGTAGCTTTTAATATGCACTCAACTATCCAATGACGTTAGTTTAGTTACTACCCCATGTTTCGTTTAAATTTCACAAATTTTTGAATATTAACGTTGATATGGCAACGTTGTTTAAAATGAGTAGAAAAATGCTATTTCATATTTGAGTTTCAGTTTGTCTTTATTTATAGTATTAATAGAGAGCATTTATATTTAGTTTTTATTTTAGAAGATCATTTATATTTAGTTTATAGAGTAGCAAGCACATCCTTAGAGTGGGTGTGCAAGTAATAATTTACAGATAATTTCAAACACCCGGATTTGTTTTAAAAAATTGGGAAAATTGAATTAAAATCATGCCTCCAAAGTAACCAGTTTCCTTTGGTAAAGAAAGGAATCAAAGAAGATTTACTTTTGTTGAGGAAAGTTGGTGACAATATTTTTAGGGAAAAAAAAAAACAGGAGACCGGTATGTGAAAAAATATGGATCCCGAGCAGCGCTGGGTTTTCAGCTAGTAGTAATAGTAATCAACGGGAGTGGTCTGCCCTAAACTTTCTCTTATACTCCTAACAATGTGGAGAAAAAATAAGCTGAAAGGCAACAAAATGAACAAGCGTCCCTAATGCAGTGGAGAAAAAAAGCTCGGGAATCGGAAGCTTGGAGGCGAAAGACGTGGGTAGAAGCGGAAAGGATTAGTCCAAGATCGCACAATTACGTAATAACGGTCTCGCGTCATTGTGTGATGAGAAAAGACAAATAGGCGATTTGAACCCCTTCTTTTCGACCGATTGAGACGAAAATTGGGCAAAAATCTGCAATTAATGTTAGCAGGCCTCATACGAATTCTTATTTATGAAAGCCGTAGGCTTTACGAGTTATAATGTTTAGAAGTATGCGATTATACAGACCGACAGACAGCCAACCCTTTGACGGATTTGGCCCAAAATTTGATACGGATCTACATTCCTGATGATAAAACTGTGTACCAAATTTCATCCTTCTAGCTATTCAAGTTTTTGAGTTATAGTGTTCACATGAACGCGGACAGAACGCGCGTAGACGGATTTTGTCCAAAATGGGATAGAAACCTACAAATTATGTGTAAAGATCACATACCAAATTTCATCCCCGTAGCTCTAATAGTGTTCGAATTATCGTGTTCACAGACAGATATAATTCCAAAATTGTGTTTTTCGGACTCAGGGAGGTCTAAAACGTGGAGATTCGTCAAAATCTCGAGTTCGAATTTTTTGACGATTACAATACTTTCTCTTTGTATACTTCGTATAAGAGAAAATAAAAACTATTTTACAGGTTTCTAGCTCCAACGGTTTATTTACTGATGTTTAGATATCAGGTTTCTATGACGAAATAATTGATTGCAAATTCTAATTGACTACAGTTATCCGTCAAAAAATTTTTGTGGACTTGGTGACTTATTCCTAAACGACGACGATATAGTGTTTTCAATACATTTCTTTCTGCCTCTACCTTGTTTGCCTGCCTTAATTGTTTGTAAAATTAGATTGATCGGTACAAAAGCCATCAGAAACTGTCTGACTACATCAAGCGGGACTTCTTCATACTTACATGCATGCATGAAAATGATTTCGGTACTAACTCAAAAATTACTTCATAGTCTTGAATGCATTTTTTTTTATTGTAAGTCAAAATTTTGGAAATCAGTTTTCATACTTATTCCTACTGTCCGCTGTGGCCTCGTGGTAGAGTCTGGGCTTTGTAACCGGAGACTAGATTCCACAGATGATGCCGCGTGTATGTGGCCTGGTGCACCTTAAAGCTGTCGATTTCACTGGTGTGGTGGCGAAGTTTGGAGAAGGGGTGCCGACACAGGTGTACTCGTCATCTGACCAGGACTCAAAATTAAGAAGTGCATCTTAAAATAGCTCTCCTGTTGCTTTAGAACGGGACATTAATCCCGTTAATGTCCCATGATCTCAATTAAATACTTATTCCGGGCTCTTCGAACTGTGATGCTCACTCTGATAAAACTATTTCTTATAGTTTTGTAGAGCGAAGAAAGAAGAAGAAAAAAATTTGCTTGGATTTCGCACGTTGTATGTTTATTTTCGGGAATTTATGCCTAATAATTCTATTTTGTCCATTTGGCGGGTGGGTGGGTGGACCCAGGGCCGGATTATTAAATAGGCAAAGTAGGCAACTGCCTATGGGCCCAGACGCCTGAGGATTTTTTAGCGGTATTTTCAGAGTAATTAAATTTTTTACTTTCATTTAACTTAGAGTCTTTGCATTCGATTTTATTCAAATTAGTTTCAAGTATCGTATAAATTTTGGAATATATTTTTAACAATATTCCGAATTAATTACCTTCTGCTAGTTCTGATTTTGTTTTATAATTCTTAAAAATATGTTGCTTTATTATTTAAAAAAATCTCCGATCCTATAATTAAATAGCATTTAGTTCTGTAGAAAAAGTGTCATAATTTTTTTACTATTTTGTTTAAAATTATTTTAAAATTTTATTTTTTTTTTATATGAGAGATACTGAAACCAAAAGTGACTCGCAATTAGATGTCCTGTTATGTTTCCAAAATTGCTACTTAAATCTGCTTATACACAGAATAAATTAAAATCGACAAAAATATCCTGTTTTGGAAGTTGGTAAGGCGACAAGGGGCCCCAAAACTTCCGTTGCCTAAGGGCCCCTACAGGACTTAATCCGGCCCTGAGGAGACTTCCATATAGTACCGCATATCTATATTATACGATTTTCAGCCTAAGATGATTGGAGAATTGGAGAAATTCCCGAAGAATGCGAAACGTATTAAAAACCTTTAAAAGGAAAATATCTCATTTAAAATTAGAAAAATATTTGAACATTTGAACAGTAAGAACTTTTAAAAAGCAAAGATTTCTCATATGAAGCACGAAGTTTTAAGAGAGAACTGCTCTTATGCTTAGTATGCTGTCATAAAGGATTTTCAACTTTTAAGTAATTAATTTCCAAACAATAGGTAATGTAATAAAAGTTTTTAAAAGCAAGAGATCTCATTTGATATTAGGAAATTCCTTAAACATTATGGAATTCATTGAGCACTTTTAAAAGTAAAGATTTCTCATCTGAAGCCCTCAGTTTTAAGAGAGAACTTCTTTTGTGTTTAGCACTCTATAACGAAAAGTCTTTCAAGTCGAAGTAAATACTCAAAAATAGCTGTTTTTTTAGTCAAAAAGTTTAGAACAGCAGCTAGGAAAATGCCGAAGAAATTGAAGAGGATGAAGATATTTTGTTAAGAGGAAAACTTTCTCGGTTAATGGTGTTTCGTAGTGATGACGAAGAAAGCGTTATTTAATAGGGGAAACTAGGGATACTTGACCCTACTATTCTTTTTTCTTATGTTTCTCGAATATTTGAATTTTAATCATATTAAAAAGATTTGTTTTTAAGAAGGATAAATGCACTTATGCTAAACTGATATCTCATTTAATCATAAAATAAATATATTTCATGAAATCGCCTAGGGTCAAGTATCCATAACCTTAGGGATTCTTGACCCTATGGGTAGGGATACTTGACCCTACATGCAAAGAGTATTTAAATTCTTTTGATAATTTGTATGTACGCGAAATTCAGATATTAGGTTAATATTACTGAATTACAAAAGGTGTTTATTATCAAAAACATCAATGAAACTTATAAAAAAATAATATGGAATCTATAAAACGCGGTTGTTATTAATAAAATCTAGTTAATAAATTAAATTAGTGTAGTCATTAAATTAAATCTGGTTATTAAATTAAATTTGTTCAAAATTTAATAAAGAATTAAAATATTGATTTAATTAAATGAAAAAAATTACTGCAATGGAACTGGGAATCTAGCAGCGTCGTTAGCGCGTTAAAGAAATGCCAGTTTTGGAAAATTAGGAAGAAAAAAAAAGAATAGCATCAAAATGAAAAAAGGGATCTAAAAAATGTTGTACAAAGCTAAAAGTAGAGAAGCTTAATAGACTTACTCGATTCTTCTAATATTTAAAGAAAATTAAAAGCAAAAGAATTAAAATATATTTTAAGAGAGAATTCAAATCAAGATACAAAGACAAACTCAATAGAATTGGCGAAACGTTAAATAAAATCAAACGATGACAAATAGTTCGAGAAAAAGATTTTTATTCAAACAATAAATAAATAAAACTTTCTTTCAGGCGAGGAAAAAATGGATTGTTTAAATTTTAATTCTTTTTAAAATTCTTATTAAAATAACTATTTGCATTATTTGAAATTATCATATTAAAAAGAAACATTATTCAGTAAATAATTACTAGCAAACAATTTTTAAGTAATTATTCTCTATATTTGAGTTGTCATTTGGCCAACAAACTCCACACACCAGAAAACTGATCCCAACCTTAAAATGTGCTTCCATCGGCTCCGACATTGGAGCTGCAATAGCTTTTGATAGGATCAAGTATCCCTAACTTTTTAGGGTCAAGTGTCTCTAACTTGATTTTTTCTAAATAATCTAAAAATTAAGCCAATTAGAATTAAGATTCTGCATAACATAGTATATCAAATTATAGCTAGAAGAATGCTTAAAACTCCTATCCACGTCAACTTCCTATCCACTGAGGAATGAAAAAGTGAAAATTTACTTTTGTACCCCCAAAATATATTTACCTACACACCATTACGGTGGCTTTTTAGCTTGGAATGAAAACCCCCTCCAATAGACCATATGGTTAAAGATCAAATAAAAATGGCACACAAAAATTACCAATTTTCTCACAGCTGAGAAAATCACGTAGGGTCAAATATCCCTAGTTTCCCCTACGTATTGAAATGTCATGCAATGACAACTGCTTTTAACATATATCTGCTAATTATAAGAATATTTTACGGGTCTATTCTGGTACCACCGGTTGGGTTGGGAGACGTCATTTTTTCCTCACGTTAACAACGGGAAAAGTGACGTAACCCAACCCAACCGGGGGTACCAGAATAGACCCCTTAGTATGTATTTTATGTTATATTTTAGTTTTTTAATGTTTAAAACTTAACTTCGGTTTTTTTTGTATTATATTTTTGTTTTGTACCCCATGGAGCAATCTAACAACTTTATTACACTGTTTAACCCTGCTGGTATTGAGAGGGGAAGGGGTATTCTAAAATCACCAAATTTTCTGAACATCAATCCAAGACATTCTAAATATTTTTAGTCTCTCTTATATGAAATATAGAAAGAGAAAGTATTGTAACCGTCAAAACATTTGGACCTAGAGTTTTAATCAATCACCACGTTTCAGATCTGTCCGAGTCCGGAAAGACAACAACAACAACAGTTTTGGAATTATGTTTGTCTATGAACGCGATTGCCCGGAAATGCAAATAGCCAAAAGGATGAAATTTGGCATGCGGTTGTTTATACTAAAATTGTAAATTTCTCTCAAATTTTGGACGAAATCCATCTGTGGGAAGTCTTTTCCTGCCCGTCTTTTTTTCATATGAATCTAATAACTCATAAACACAATAAGCTAGACGGCTGAAATTTGGCATATGGTTTCATCGCCAGAATTGTAGAAGCGAATGAAATTTTGCGGCAGATCTTTTAACGAGTTGATTATCCGTTTGTCTGTCTATTTGTGTGCATGTGAACGCTCCAACTCCCAAAAACACAACTACTGAGATAAATGAAATTTGGCATATGGTTTCATCGCCAGAATTGTAGAAGCGAATAAAATTTTGCGGCAGATCTTTTAACGAGTTGACTATCCGTTTGTCTGTCTATTTGTGTGCATGTGAACGCTCTAACTCCCAAAAACACAACTACTGAGATAAATGAAATTTGGGTGTGGTTTTGTCTCTAGAATTTTAGATCTGTATCAAATTTTGGATCATAGGAAGGCGATAACTCGGTTTTCTTCACTATTCTACGAAGCACTAAACGTGACATATTGTGTTAAAGCGAAAGTCGAGGGGATATTGCATTTCCCTTTACTGGTTTTCCTTTGTGGTTTAAAGTTTTGGGGTTTAAGGACTTGGCAAAAAGCTGTGTTGAAATTTCCTTAAGAAGAGCATTATTGGTTTACTTTTCTCCTCGAAGCCTTCTCTTCAAATGAGCATTAAAGCCTTAATAACGGCGATGGAAAAATGCGCGGCTCATTATTAACTTAGGCGCTACCCGCTTATGTATTAATTTCTTTCACGGCGAAGTTAATGGCTAGACTGTAATTAATTAAAGGGAGATTCGTGCAGAATTGTCGAGTTGGCAATTTCATCTTCTCCCTGCTTTTAATGAGATGCGCCTTATTTGCTTGTTT
>BGPR01032613.1:0-17410 GCA_013235015.1 Araneus ventricosus | reverse complement strand
TCGATACTTCGTTCAGTTACGTAGTACTAATAGTAGCATGAAAAGTGAACTCAGCGCTTTTTTACCAAGATGGAACTTTTAGTGACATCGAGCCTCCTATTGGGAAGGAAACCTTTTCAGCCCATAAGTGATTCTTAGTTTGAGATCTCTCAAGTTCAAAGAAATTTTAATGAATGATTTAACGAGCATAAAACTAATAGATTTGGATTCAGGAAGCCTTACGATCTTACTTGATTTTATATACACCAATAATGTGGAAAGCACATGACTTGGGAGAAAGCCCAGAAACTCACTTAGCGGCGGGAAAGTTGCAAAAGTGACACCTCTCAAAACATGCATGTTACATGCTTTATGAAAAGAACATCAATGAATCAAATGCTTGCAATGTGTCTTGATTCTTGCGAGACGTAAGATGAGGAGGTAAAACAAATTAACGTGGGAATTCATCGTAAACACGGAAAGCAATCATGAATACAAAAGCGTGGGATGAATTGTCGAAAAAACATATTAAATTAGCGTTTGAAACGATGCAGCAAATGTATCTATACAAAACTTAAAAATAAACGCACCGATTTCCGGGTATTCATTGATTGAGATTACTTGTGAAATGAAGAGAGTCATTAGATGTCCTACAAAATAATTTGTAGAAGTTTTATGTAACTGTACCTGAAGTTATGTGTTTGTAGAAGTATATGGACCTTATATATATATTTTAAAAATTATCCATTATGCTTTTTTGGAAGAAGACTTTGGATATCATAATCACTTGAGGGTAAAATAAATAAGAATTATGGAAAAATATTTCGAGAGTATTGAATTCTGATTTGCAATAGTGAGGCTGAAAAGAATTTTCTCTCTCATTTTGTGGTTACATTATAAAATCTGTTACTGTTATTTTTTTATCCAGTTTGAATTTCTATTAGATACTGGCCATTTATTCTATATGAATAAACAAGATAATTAAATATGTAAGTATCTATTAAACTTTATGTTAATCACTATCAAAGTCACTATTTATGTGAATCACTACTAAAATGAAAAATGTGATCTGCTAAGAATACTTAATACTTCGATTTATTTCATTTTATATTTTCGAATGGCATTTCAAATGAAATAGTAAAAGGCTGCATAACTTTTATATATAGTGAAATTAAAGAATTCGTTGATTTTTATGTGGTTGAGTGTAAAAAATTGCATTATTAAAATATTTATCTGAAAACTATTAATGTTACACAATTTTTGAAAGTTTATTTACAATATAAAACTGCTTATATAAATTCACGATTGATATTGAATTAATAAGTGATTGATGAAAATTATAAGGAAGTACAAATGTTACAACGTGCCTCTTTAGAACAACTGTATTAAAAGTTTGATTAATTTTATTGTGTCATGCTACCTATATCTAGAACAAAATTGTAGATGTATCAATAAGTTTAAATCCATTATAATAATGTGTCTTAAATATAGGGTGTCTATGAAGTTCAAAATTTTAATTTAATTGTAATTTTGTAGTATATGTTGAAAGAATCTTGCAAGGATAAGAAAGCCCGATGTATCTAGTTTTTTGTCTTTAGAAATGCTATTTTTAGAAAGTTAATAGCGAAAACTAGAATTGTTCCAGAAGATACTGTTGACCCTGTAACCTTTAGAGAAGTTAAAGCAAATTTTCTTCCTTGATAGCTTTTCTTACTCTTTCTTCTTTAAATTTCTTCGTCCACTTGGATGTGATACTTCAAGTTTTTTTACAATTTTTTTTTCTTTATGGTTCCTAAGCCTTCGTTAGAGAAACAACAGATTCTCCAGAATCACTGTTGACCCATAGCTTCTTTAAGGATTAAGTAGAATTTTTCTTCATGATAACTTTTCTTACTCTTTTCTTCTTTAAATTTCTTCGTCCACTTGGATGTAATGCTTCAGGATTTTTTGCAATTTTTTTTTTCTTACGCAATGGCTCTAACCTTCTTTAAAACAACTGAATTCTTCAAAATCACTGTTATTATAAGCTTCTTTAAGTTAAAATGAGGCTCTTCATGATAACTTTCTTACTCTTTCTTCTTTAAATTTCTTCGTCCACTTGGATGTGATATTTCAGAGTTTTTCTTACAATTTGTTTTCTTGTAATGGTTCTAATCCTTCTTTAGTGAAACAACTGAATTCTTCAGAATCACTGTTGATCCATAGCTTCTTTAGAAGTTAAAGTAAATTTTTTTCATGATAACTTTCTTACTTTTTCTTCTTTAAATTTCTTCATCCACTTGGATGTGATATTTCAGAGTTTTTTTTATTTTTTTCTCTTGTAATGGCTCTAAGCCTTCTTTGCAGAAACAACGCTACTGTTTCCTTCAATCAAGCAAAGAACACAATTGTCTAGTGAAGTTAAGGGACAGCAGTGATTCTGAAAAAGAAGGGATTTTTAAGATAATTTTATAAAGACAATAAAAATTAATAAATAAATATTCAAAATACATCCAACTTTATAATGCTTCTATCACAACTAGTTACAAATATATTAGAATTGCGTTTGCCTTCATGACACTCTTTCAATTTGTTACTGTTTATATTATTTGAAGGAAAAGCATATAATTAAACAATACATGACATCATCGTGATGAGTAAATTTTAAAAATTATTTAATTAATTTATTCAACACTTAGATAAATAAATTAATTATAATTAAAATTTAGATGAAGTAATTAAACAATGAGGTTTATTCTTTTATTCATTTTTTCTAGAGAATTTCTGTCTACTTTTTGTAAAAACTTTAGGAATCTGCAGTGTCCATTAGTTTTCCTCATTCAGTCATCAAGTTACAAAATGGCACTATTACTATTTGTTGTCTGAGGTTTGTAAAACTTGATGAGCTGATTTACGCATGGGCAACTCCAACTAGATATGTTGGTCCAAACTGTAAAAAAAAATGACTTTTTTTCTGATTTAGTAAACACACATTTTTGTTAAGATTTCTGGAAATGAATATTCTGAAAATAAATGCATGTTCTAAAGGAGGGTTTCTAAATTTTTTTCTTCAAGAGCTCCTTTTCTAGTTGAAATCTGAAGGCAAATCAGAAACTTAACTATTGATTAATGATGAATAAAAAGCAAGTCAAATAATTAATTAGCAAAATTTAATGAAATGCAGCATTTAAAGATTTTCTGAACCATTTTTGCTAACAAGTACTGAAGAACACAAAAAAAAGGATTGTCAAAATTTTTGAGACCCTATTAGCGTTTTACGCAACTCCAGTGTCAGAAGCTCTGTGTAAACCGAGTACAAAATTCGAACTCTCGAATGGATTTTCTCGTATTTTTTAGTTTAGCTTAGTTTTGTTAGATTAATATAACAATTTTTGAAACCACACGAAAGTTATTTTTAGACGGCGCTAGACATTTTAACCCTTAAATGCCCAGTGTTACCTTTCAGCAACAAATCCAATTTTGTCTTCTAAAGTCTTGAGAATGAGACTGAAACTCTAATGCCTGTTGTTGCCAATAGGATATGTACTGAAAAATGTTATTAAATCAATTTACAACATATAGATGGCAGCCTGAATGCTGATAAAAAAATAAAAATAAATTGACGTTTTTTCACTTGAGGTTGTATCTTTTTTGCTTTGTTTGTGCGCTTGAGAATACCATATTTTATTTTACAATGTTGGAGGAAATTCCTTATCCATACTATTAGTTATTAAAACTCGTCTGTGTTTAATATTATAGAATTTAATCAAAGACATTTTTGTCTGAAATAAAGCCCAGTGTTGGTAATTGGTAACGAACTGTTTTTTAGCTGTAAACCAAAATAGGATTTTTTAAAGTATTTCCCCATGTTTTATTCAAGAAATGAAAGTCAAAAAAGAGTTTTAAATGAATTTTTAGAAAATAGGCATTTAAAGGTTAAATCGTAGTCAGGTACTTGGAACTGGCATTCCCTCTTCAAATTTCCAAACTATACCATAAATTTCTCTCAAAATAAATCGCATGAATTAATGTAAATAAAGTGCTTTCAGAGATTGTAGTATTATTCCTTTTTGCATATTATATCTTAAAGTTTTATTCAAAAAGTTATGAAGTTTTATTCAATAAATGTAAATAAAATTTGTGATCAACAAAGTATAAAAGTAAATTTACGCTCAGAAATTAACATAATTATTTATTATATAAATAATAATTTTTAATTTATCCATCCAGGCAGATTCTAACACTTTTAAATCTAAAACTTTAAAGAAGAAAAATCTAAATTTTTAAAAACCTACAATTTTAAAGAAGAAAAGAAAATCTTCATTCGAAATCATTGTTGAAGACTATTTTGATTTGAAGCTTTTCATTAAAATTTTACGAAAAAATATATTAAGTATTTTTCGGCTTATAACTTATGAAGCAAATTTCTTATTCATATGAATACATTTCGATAAGCGAAGTTAATTAATTTTGTTCATGGAGGGGGCCACGGAGTATTTTTGCATTCTAAATGAGATCAAGATAGGAAAAAAAGTTTAAGAAGGTTAATATATAAAAAGATATTCATACTGAAATAATAAAAATAAAAATGATTTAAAATACTCTCCTTCATTGCTGTACTAAAATGTATAAAAGCAATATTTGCTAACAAAAATCTATAGGTGGAAAGAAAAATCGTAAAAGCGTGTGTCGCTGGTAAAAATCCACTCAGTAAAGCGGAATTTTGATCACATTTAATTTTAGTTTTTGATTTTTAATTTTAGTTTTTAATTAGGGATGTAACGAATATTCAGCAAGTATTCAGCATTCGGCCTATTCAGTCCTTTTACCGAATACGAAACAGATATTCGACGGATTAAATTTCAGAGTAATAATTTTTAAAAAATGTGCTTTTAAATATATTTAACAAAAAATATTTAAGAGTTCCATTTCAGTATTGTAACAAAAATCGTTCTGTGGATGTATGGTGGAAACAGTCCAACACGCAGGATAATAGAGAATGAAGGTTTATTCAAAAATATGCAAGAAAAACACCTAACACAAGTAACAGGAACAATACTTCTTATACAGATTAGAAACACAAACAGACAACAATTCACTAGCAATAACCATAACAGCACTTTCAATAACGCTCAGCTCACCGGCTTTCCAGCTCGCACTGCAGGCGAAACTCCAAAGTCGATCAATAACACATCTGTAATCCAAGCACGGTCCATTTATACTCTCACTGATAGGCCGTGACGTCACATGGAATCAACTAGTACATTCAAGCGTATCTCCTCTCCTAATAGAGGTATCGAGAAAAGGATCGCATTTTCTGGAATATTCTATTTGTCGCCAAGGTCGCCAAATTTGTTGTCAGTCTCCAAAATGATCGTCAAGTTCGTCGCCAAGGTAAGGGGTCCAGGCCCGACCGCTGCAGGTCATTCCATACTTACCCCTGTAAAACTGTCTTCCCAACCATAGGACTAGTGAGGCAAGAAAGAGAAATTGAATTTTTGTAACAGCATCTTTACTAAAAAAAATATCATAACAGTTAATTAATTTTAAACTGCACAGCAGGCACATAATTGTATTTAATGATATTATATATTACTTATGATTCTAAAGCCTGAAATTATGATGCACGAATAATAATTTTTGAGCAATTTCAGGAGAAAAGTATATTCCATTTGGTTTCATTCATATGTATTACCAGTTTCAAAAAAAGAAACGCTCGCTACATACTGTGCTTGCAGGAGATGAAAGATATTTTTTTTTTTGCTATTTTGCAAGTCTAGGAGATTTTTCCACATTTTTTACCCCATCAATTAAGTGGACTTTTGGTCCTAGCTATTAGAAGTTCTTTATCAAAATAGGAATTTGCTTCTAGTAATTTTAATTTGTCAACCAAATTTTCTTCTGTTTTCTTCAATTCAATTCCTACTATTAGTTCACACTCTCCCTATATCTTGTTCAAATTTTGCAATCGATTTTAAACTAACTTCCCGATGAGCTGGAGACTTGAAACTTTAAACATAGCTCAGAACTAGATGACAATGCAATATTAATTCGCTTTCTTGTGTGTCTGTCTGTCTGTCTGTCTGTTTGTCTGTCATTTCATATTTTGCATGACGCATGCGCAGTACGTTTTTCATTATATCTCGAAAACTATTAAGAATACAGACTTGGTTCTTGGGTATATCAATGGCCTATGGGATCATCGAAGCACCTCCATATTTCAGCCATATCTTTGCACATGCGCAGTACATTTTTCATTATATCTCGAATCACCTAAGTAGGAACTGACTTAATTTTATTTTTATATTACTTGTTCATTATCAAATTTTGCAATGATGGCTTTTTTTATTTCTGTGAAGCAATCCCAAATTAAAGAGGGTTTTTCGTTTAGTATGTAATAAGGTAATTCCAATAATAATTTTATTATGAAATTATTATTAGAATTCAGATAATTTAAATATTACAAAAACACATCAAGATGTTATTTTTGTTAAATATGCAAATAATAAAAAAAATCAATTTTATTAATCTTTAATTTTATTAATTATTTTATTTAGTATAAGAACTGAATTGTTTTTAAAGAGAGGTTTTAGTAGGTAAGAGACTGAATAGCCGAATATTGGGTATTCGACTATTCGGTCAGATTGCTGTTCGTTACATCCCTATTTTTAATAGATGTTAAGCAATTTTCTTTCTTATGATATTCATTCTGGCTTAATTTCTTTTCATAATAGTATTTTCAGCGCCTTACATGTTTACAATTTTGTTCTGATCTCCATACTTTTGATAAAGAAATTATTTTCTACGTTTTAGTATAATTATCTCAAAGCGTGTTTTCAAAGGCTTTTTTTATTTTTACTGTCATCATTATAGATTTTAATATATTTCATAGTTCATTATTATAAATAATGTAGAATATATTATGTATTACAAATTTGTAATAATTTTTTCTGAAACTCACAGACAGATAGCGCCTCTCATACGAAATCTAAATTTAACTAGCCGCTCGCTTCCCTCCGGGCGGGTTCGTGCCAATACCCACTTTGCTCAACTCTGCCCATGCCACCTCGCTGCTTCGAGGCTATCAGCCACTACTTTTTTCAGTTTTAAATGCTGCATGAAGATCAGTGGAACAGACCATAAAACCATAGTAGATTTCATATTCTTTGTAGACAACAGATTCCTTTAAAATTGTAAAATCTTTCGATAGACCTCATCTAGTTGTAATGTTTTGCATAACTGTTTCACGAATTTCGGCATGAAAGCCTTCAGATCCATAAATACAGAATGATATCGCCCTAAATAAACAGTTTCCATCAACTAAAATAAGTATTTTACAATATTTTTGACACGCCACTGTGATGGAACAGTTGGGATCTATATATTTAAAATAATATGGTAAAACCTTCAGACAGTTCGCCAGCCCCAACCACTCGACGGATTTCGATAATTTTTATTTCATATGAAAGGTTATGACGTCTAGATATGTCATCAAGGGTCGTCTGCCCACCACCACCCCCATTTTTGGACGAAATCGAGAAAACATTTCTCCACCATACATTCTCTATATGTTCTTTCGATTTCCTTCGAAAATGGGGATGGTAAGGGGAAGACGACCCTTGATGACATATCTAGACGTCATAAGCTTTCATATGAAATAAAAATTATCGAAATCCGTCGAGAGGTTGGGACTGGCGAACTGTCCGAAGTTTTTACCATATTATGTTAAATATATATATTAAGTCGATTAACTGATGATTAAGTTCTGAGAATATCATGATATTGCACTATCATTGGAAACAAACAACAATGCAAAATTTCCCAATTTGAGCACGTCAAGAATTGAAGTGATAATTCGATTTCCAAACTCCATCTCTAAGAACATAAAATTTACGAACATGAAATAAGTAAAGTTAAATAAAAGAATATTAAAAGGAAAGATAAACAGATAAAAAATTTTATTGAGTCTTTCATGAATTCTGCGTATTCGAGGATTAGACAGCTGTCGCAGTAGCTTTGAATTTGTAGTTCAGTAGTTGCAAAACACTTATTTGAAATTTGTCAACTTTAAGTTCATATTTGCTAACCAAAGGCCGTTGCTTGAGTTTTTCTTTCCACGCAAGTTTTCATGCGGTGCCCAAGATAGCTTTCGCGTGCAGATCATAAGCCACATCCGGGGATAATTCTATGGCCTGTATCAAAGAAAAGGGGAAACATCTCTTAAAAATTTATTAAAACAGCAATCCGGAAAAAAAATCGGCCATATCTGAAAGATATATCCATTTCTCACAGATATTTGTTTTGAATAGCTTGATTTGGTTTGGGGTTTTTGTGGCGTAAAAGTTATTTAATTAACTATATTGTACCAAGCAAAACTGTAAAGCAACATCGATTAAATTGATAACTGTACAGTAGTAGGCTAAGATATCTTAAAATATGCTCAGTTAAATTTAAACACTATTCAAATAAAGAACTGAAATTTTATGTACTTTAAAAAAGCAAAAAGGTGAACGTAGGGAATCTCACCAAGTAATTTGCATAATTAAACTGGAGCAGTTCCGAAAAAATGAAAACGCTGGGTGTTTAGATATAAGCGCCAAGGCATACTATGACCGAGTTATGCAACTTTGTGTTGGCAACAGTTGAGTATTCCAAATTCCTACGTCATCTGCCTATGACGTATTTTACGTCACAGCAGGTATATAAGCTCTACTTGGTTTTACTGCACCTTCTTCTTATTTTTGTGATGCCGATGCAGCATGATGTGTTGAGTGTAATAAGATGCTCTAGTTTGATGTCCAGTGAAGTTATGAATCAGTTAGCTCGTGTAGTTGTATTTAAACTTTATGTTTTCGTAGACGAGTTATTCTGCTTAACTTTATACTTATTTCATTATGTCTTTCAATAAAGAAAGTGTATCGTTCGTATGTCTGTTATTTGAAAGGCTCCCAACACTTTGAATATATCAATTTTGGGCCATTTCAATGGTCGCATCGAATAAGATCCAATCAACGGGAGACAATTAATTGGCTTAAAATAATGGAATTCCAAGCTTCACAACTCGGTCAGTTTTAGTCGCAGAAAAATCAATTTTTTTTTTGTTTAAAATGTTAGTATGTGAAGAATAGTTTACTAAATAAGACTAACAGGATCGGGAAATTGTATAAAAATTTAGAATTTGTAATTTTTCAGCCATGCATCTATTGCCCAAACAACATAAAATACAATTCTTTGCGTCATTTAGAGCATTTTTGCAGCTGGAAGTATATACCTGTTTCTAACAGTTTAGAAATTAGCTTTGGATGGGCAGTGGACACTAGGGATGGCGATTATTGAAAAAAAAAAAAAAAACGGTTTTCGGTCAAACCGTTTTTTTTTTCACCTCCGGTTTAATCTGGCGGTTAAAACCGCTCAAAATAACCTGTTCTTTTTTTAAAGCAATGTTTGTGGACAGAATTTATTATTAATAATAATATACAAGAAGTGAGTATTAATACAATAATTAATTAATGTAATAAGTAATGATTATAATTAAGTAATTAATACACTATGTAATAATAATAAATGAGTAATTATTGCAATAAATAAGCATTATAGACAAATTTTTTATTAACATTGTTTTCACAAGAAATTAATTCATCGGCCAATATTTATCATCTAATCTGCTCATGAAGACTCCTTCAGAAATGTGTTGATCCGTGAGTCGACACCTCTCATCGGAAACAACATCATTCAACGTAGATACTAATCTTTCGGACGCCACAGAACTTCCGACTAAAGATAAATATTTTTTGGATACAAAAAACAGACGCTGTTTGCAGACAAAATTTTTTATTAGTATTGTTTTTGCAGGAAATCAATCCATTGGCCAATATTTATCTGTTCATAAAGACTCTTTCAATAATTCGCCAACCAACAGACGCCTCGAGGAAGCGGTTGTCGGTGATTGGGCCAAGATGATGAAATTCAAAGCTTTATAACTTGGTAAATTTTAGTCTAGTCGAACCTAAAATGGAGCCTATCTTCCGAGCTGGTCTCCCTCCCCCCGGTTTTGGATTTAAAAAAAATAGCCTGCTTAAATCGGGGCAAAAAAATAACCGAAAAAAAACCCGGTTAAACGAAAAAAAAAAAACATTTTTCGGTTTGAACCGGTAGGTTTTCCCCATCCCTAGTGGACACCCTTTTGTTGCTGTGGACATCCTTCATATAAAGATCGGCATAAACGGCCATGGAAGATTTTAATAAATAATTTTTAATTAAAATTGAAAATTGTTATATTTAATATTCTTCCTGTTTTCTCTATATTAAGCTATACAGTTTACAAAGCTAAGGTTAAAAAATAAAATAAATGTGCAACGTTGGGGCAACTTGCATTGTCACCTAGGAAACGTTAAAAAAAAGAAATGTCAGTCAGTGAGTCAATGTTGCTCGAAGAAATTTTTATTATTTAACTAGAAAAATCACCCGTCATGGTATGACGGGTGCAAACTGCCTCTTCATTCGAGAGATTTCCCGTCAAATTTGACGTGTTTAAGTAGATATAAATGAGAGAGAAATGTTTAATATTCATTGAAAATAAATAAAATAAACATATGCTTTATGGCAGGAAATATTTTTTTTATTTACGTATTATTAATATATTTCTTGATTCAAAAAACCTCTTGGCAAACAACATTCCGTGTGAAGTATTTTTCGCTGTTTAACAATTTGCCTTGTACTTCAGATGTCTAATCAAAGCAAAGCACTTCTCTGCTTGTCAAACGTTGTCAAAAAATATTATCAAATTATATCATCATGATTGCATTAATTAATCAAATGCATCGTGGCGTTCAAACTATATCAAGCGCATGATATACCACCGACGTGATTTACTACTTTCTATAAAAAAACGGAAATTAATTTGAAATATATGATTAATATAATTTGAGATTTCTCGGGAACTTTTGATCATAGAGAGATAAATTTTATATCAATCGATAGCAAATTTTATTTCACTATTTTAGAGATATTAAATTTGAAATTAGAACGACAATTACGTTTTGAAATTTAAAATTACTGAAATTTAGGTGATCAAACAATGAAATAATGCTGTTTAACGTCTCGCAGTGCTATGGTGCGAATTTTATTGTTGGTGACGTCAGAGCGTTACCGGATCAGTGAGAGACAGATCTGGGCTATTATATTGGGAATAATGTTGCATTTTTTCACCTCAATTTAGTTATTTTTTCTCTCGTTCTTGGAAATCAATATTTTAAAATGCATAGATCTGACTGTTTTGAAGCGTTATAAAAATTTCTCACATCATTTTTTTATTTCCTTAATCACCTTGGAAATTAGTGTTCCCTAAAACATCGATAGACTATCGATACTATAGAAGCCAAGTCGATAGTATCGGGTTTTCGGAACTATCGACTGAAAAAAATCGATAGTATAGATAGTTTCAAAACTATCGATAGTTTTCTTCCGTGCAATACTATCGATCGGCGCGTTTTCAGTCGATTGTTTTAAAACTACCGACTGGAACTATCGATACTATCAATAATTTCAAAACTATCGACTGGAACAATCGACACTATCAATAATTTCAAAACTATCGACTGAAACAATCGATTGGAAATATCGATGGTATCGATAGTTTCAAAACTATCGATAGTTTTCTTCCGTGCAATACTATCGATAGGCGCGTTTTCAGTCGATTGTTTTAAAACTATCGACACTATCAATAATTTCAAAACTATCGACTGGAACTATCGACACTATCAATAATTTCAAAACTATCGACTGAAACAATCGATTGGGAATATCGATAGTATCGATAGTTTCTAAACTATCGACTGGAAGAACTCCTATCGATAGTATCGCCGTGGAGAAAACTATCGATCCCATCGATAGTTTTGAAACTATCGATACTTAAGGAACACTACTGGAAATACTGTACAGTGCAACAACTGATTTGAAGGATATTTCTTGAATTTAATTATAACATTACGAAATCGATTTTGTGCAGTATCTTCAAATGTAATATTAGATTTATAACGTGATATTAGATTATAATTTTTTGAATTACTTTTCTTGTACTTCATCTTAATGCTTCAACCCACTTCATCTACTAATACAAGCGGTATTTGCCAGCGTGTTTCAAAATAATTTGCAGAATCCACAAAACAAAATTGCTATACTAACGTGAAAATAAAAATGGACTCTCATAGCCGCAACATTAATCATTTGTAAAACTTGATAAATTTGTATCAGATTTTAAAAAATTAAAAACTGCTGTCCCGCTTATTCAAAAACGTATTGTAGTGCACACTTCAACTTCTTTCCGCAAGAATTGTTTTATATGCCAAAAACACCCCGGTGCAAAAAGACGTAGCAATAAATTATAAGTTATCTTTTTTCAATCTAACTTGATACACTGCACAATACAGTCAGTCAACCGAGACATGCGTGTTAACGGAAAATGATGCAGAATATTTTGATGGAAAAAGAATTCCACGTCTCTATAAATAATTATTTCCTTTTTGCATTTTTAATACAATATCTAAGCAGTTTTTTGAATTTTTGTAAACGAGAAGTTTTTCTTCGCGCTCTTTTTGAAATTTTATTATATAGCGTCCTGAACTGCAAGGAAAGAAAAATTTGGAAGAAATTTTTGCTGGAGACCTAACTGTTTTACAAATATCAATGCAGTATTTGATGAAATATTTGTTCTCAGATTTCTAAAACTGTCACTGGAATATTTTCAGTATCTGAACCTCTTTCTTCTGGATTTCAATGAGTCGCTTTATCTGGTCTTTGATTTCGTTGGTTTATCAGTATGACGATAACGTATCGTTTATGCAATCAAGGTTATCATTATTTTGATTGTTTATTTTACTAAGTATCATGTAAACGAATGAATTCGACATTAATCCATTAATGCCCGAGTTGCATTTTTTAAATAATATTCTGTATACTAATATTACAAAACGTGAAATAAACTGGAAAATCACTAAAAAAATTCTTCCTGTAAACTTTATGTTTTAGTGCTTTCCTAAATCTAGCGTCCCTATTTAAGCAAAGTCTTATTAATGCAAAAAATAAAAAATATATCAAAAGTACGAGAAATTCCCAAAAAACCCACGTATTCTTACAGTGCTTACCTAAACCTAACATCGCTATTTAGGCAAAGACCTATTAATGCAAAGAAGAAAAAAATATCAAAATCCAAAATTGCGAGAAATTACAAAAAAAACACGTATTATTACAGGGCTTTCCTAAACCTAGCTTCCCTATTAAGGCAAAGTCCTATTAATGAAAAAAATTTAAAAAAAAACTGTCAAATTCCAAAATTACGAGAAATTCTAAAAAAACCCCCATGTATCCTTACAATTGTATTTGCTGATATAATTGTTAATAGTGAGTAACTGAAATGACAAATAATTGAACAAACTCGCCCTTTTCTTCTTCATATTGCGAAATACTACTTTCCGAATCTGGCTTGAAAATTAAAAGGCTACTACTACATTATCAAACTGAAGGCTTAATACTTGCCACCATCGATTGCATGCAAAAGAAACGAATACTCAAAAATACTTTTTTTGTTAAAATTTATGTTGAAAAAATAATTTCTGTGAGTTTATGATGCATTCTTAGAAGGTCCTTAAAGAGGGACGCTAGGTATGAACGGGTTATCTTGAAAATAATCAAACTAATTCTGTAGAATACAGAAGAGAAAGAGAGAAAAAAAATCTGGAGCAAAAAACGTAATTTGACCGCTTGAATTTATCCTTGCCGGCTATTTATAGTA
Source organism: Araneus ventricosus (assembly GCA_013235015.1). Lineage (NCBI taxonomy): Eukaryota > Metazoa > Arthropoda > Arachnida > Araneae > Araneidae > Araneus > Araneus ventricosus. Next base: position 3,663 of record BGPR01032613.1, on the reverse strand, counting down.
AGCCTTTCGCGTTCAGTGACGTGTTTGCGCGTGTATCAGATTACAGAAGTTTTGATATTTAAATCTTGAAGTCATAGAAGCAAGTAATTTAAAACACAAAAATCACTTGGATACTCCTAACTATATCACGCATACTCATATAGAATGGAATAACAATAAATGTCACAAATAGGATGTGTTATCTAAATAGAAGATTAAATAAGTTCGAAGGTCAAGGTCTTAACTAGAATTCTTTCTTCTAACAAAGTATTTTTTTATTGCGTATAAATTAAACTAAAAAACTCGAAGCGAATGTTGAAAGCATAATAATAAAATAAATAATCGTAAAGACAAGCATCCTTACGAAAATCAAAAATGACAGTCAAAAACAAATTCCTTATTTATAACAACTCGAATCACAGGAAATCAACGCGAATCCGTTTTAAAAAACTACACAGAAAACCCTTTACTTCCAGGTGGCATGGAAAACTTGAGATCTTTAGAACTCAATACCAGAGTTTGCTTGCTATTTCAGCTATTCACTATCAGAGTTATATTGCTATTCACTGTTGTGTGCTATTTCACTCTGATTTGGAATTACTAATATAATATCCCAGATCTCTCTCTCACTGATCCGGTAACGCTCTGACGTCACCAACGATAAAATTCGCGCCATAGCATTGCGAGACGTTAAACAACATTATTTCATTGTTAGAGCACCTAAATTTCAGTAATTTTAAATTTAAAAAGTAATTGTCGTTCTAATTTCAAATTTAATAGCTCTAAAATAGTGAAATAAAATTTGCTATCGGTTGATATAAAATTTATCTCGCTGTGATGAATAGTTCCCGAGAAATTTTAAATTATATTAATCCTATATTTCAAATTAATTTCCGTTTTTTAATAGAAGGTAGTAAATCACGTCAGTGGTATATCATGCGCGTGATGTAGTTTGGACGCCACGATGCATCTCATTATTTATTGCAATCGTGATGATATAATTTGATAATATTTTTTGGCAACATTTGACAAGCAGAGAAGTGCTTTGCTTTGATTAGAATTTCGAAAAAGAATTCGTTTGAAATTTTAACTTTTGTCTTACGCTTGACAAGTTGAGAATTTCATGCTTATTGAATTATAATAAAATTGTTAAACAACGAAAAATACTTCACACGGAATGTGGTTTACCAAGAGGTTTTTTGAATAAAGAAATATGTAAACAAAAAATATATTTCCTATCACAAAACATATGTTTATTTTATTTGTTTTCAATCAATGTTAAACATTTCTCTCATATATATATTTATTTAAACACGTCGAATTTGACGGGAAATCTCTCGAATGCAGAGGCAATTTGTACCCGTCATACCATGACGGGTGATTTTCTAGTTAATAATAGAGGTCAAAAGAAGATCATCGCTTATAACAAGCAATACCACCTATCTCATTTTTTTAAACTTCAAAGAGGAAGAAAATATTCAATTTTTCGCAACCAATAACGAATATTTCTATTTTTTTTCACATCTGGTAGGAACGAACGGTCTCATGTTCATATCAGATCTGAAAAAAAATTCAGAATTATTCTTTATTGGTTGCCAAAAATTGAGTATTTTTTTCCTCTTTGAAGTTTAAAAAAATGAGATAGGTGGTATTGCCTGTTAAGTGTCGAAGCTCTAGTTTTTTTAGAGTAAACATTCCCTAATTTCAATTTTATTGATTCACATTAGAACATATTTTAACTTAACAACTTTTTTACCCAATTGCAAGTATGAATGATTGTACATCATATACCTTCTTAATCAGTTTTTCAGCAAAAGCTTTGTCTTGGATCGTACCGTAACCATACTGACAGCACAGAGCTAGGTAAAAGCAGCCGATTGAAACGCCTCTTTTCACGTGCTCAACTGGACATCCTTCGGCTTTGGCCAGTGGTTTACAATCTTGCACGGCTGCTAGTCTACATAAAAAAAAGAAACATCAAAAATTTCTGGAAGACCAAGAATTTAAATCAAAGTCCCAAACGTTTAAATAAATTCATATTCATCCTTGTCTATATAGAGAGAGATGAAATGTTATAAAGTTTCTAATGCATTACATTTTCTGCATGACACTGCTTCCATAAAAATGAGACGCATTTTGATCGTCACCTCTTGTTGTTGGAGTGGTTCTAATCCAGAGTTTCCATAACGTTTTAGTTGAAATCCGGACACGTCGGGGGTTGAAGGGTGTTGGAGGTCAAAATATAGTAGAAAATCCTAAAAGCTGCTTACGAACGACCTTCTTTCACATCACTAACACAGAGTTTGAAGAAGTGAAAAAAAATTTAAGGCGTCATAATGCAAAATTTTACTTATTTTTTGTTAATTCAAAATTATATTAATGAAAAACAGAATTCAAGCAAAACTGCCAATACTTTTCATTCTCACTTTGAACTGGGACCTGGAAAAGGAGGCTCATCCACTTTCTCATCATTAATAGATGTAAAAAGTGTAAGCAATAAATTATCTTTTATTGGCGGAATGACGTTGGTTTTTTCGAATACGTCTGATTTTTCTTATGGCAATCAAATTCCTCTCTCACCGTATTCACTGGCGTAAATCCGGACATTCTGAAGACCCGGACACTAGTCCAGACGTGAGCTTGAAATCCGGAATGTCCGGACGAAATCCCTTCGTATGGTAACCCTATTCTCATCCCTTTTACCTAACATATCTAGTTAAGTACATCAGTCCTGGACTCATGATAAAGGGAAAGATGACATCATTTGTTGGACAAAGAGACCTTGCAGCACCTAGGCATCATCTGAAGTATAAGTCTTAATTAGCTCCTTTATTTTGGGGAGGCTGCCTTGTTGGGGGGCTCTCAGGGGTAACTGGTATACACTTGAGTTTTTCTTGGAGGAAGATAAGGAAAACATACAGCAGTCAGTCGGACAGCAGTAGCGAACAATTTGCTGCTCAAGCGCACATGGATTCCTTGGTTCTTGCTGGTTAAGAAAACACAGTTCGAAGATAGAACCCATACCTTTTTTCTTCCATTCATGAACCTGATCCAAACCATAAAAAACCCACTAGGCCGCTGATGGCCTTTTTTCTGTCCTTTTCAACGACAAATGCCATGGATATGTAGTTATCTTGTATTACAAAGCCAAATTAGATTTATCGAAGAATTGTGCTTGAAATACAAAGTGTTTCTTTTATTTTTTTCCTCTTTTACCGTACAACCTCGGTTAACTGAACTAAAGGAAGGAAGCCGTTTCGTATAAGAATTTTTTTGGTTAAGCCATGAACATCTATTGCTATTTTTTTCATCTAATTACAGTATGTAATTCTGAAATGTTTAAGTGTGAAACGAATTCAATTCAAAACTCTCTTTGTAGGCTACACTTTTATTCTTTATTAACCCTTTGGGTACATTTGACGAGTGAGACTCGTCATCTGCTTACTTGGGCGAAGTTACGGTGGACGAGTGAGACTCGTCATCTGCTTACTTGGGCAAAGTTACGGTGGACGAGTCTGACTCGTCATCTGAATTTAAGAAGAATTATTGGCGCAAGTGCTCCTGCCAAATTATAATATCCGTGGGCGGCCTACAAGTAGCGATGCGCCACATCGTTTGCAAGCGAAAAATTGGGCACATTTTCCGGAGAATATTCCGGCAACAGAATTAAAGAAACACCCTACA
>BGPR01032612.1:0-17412 GCA_013235015.1 Araneus ventricosus | reverse complement strand
AACTCCTCAGATGATTTCACAAAACATTACAGAATAAAATTAATACTATATATGTTCCAAATTAATTTTGTATATCAAGTTCCACATTGCAGTTGATAAAATTTTGCCTAAAAAATAACTTGAACACAGAACCCCAAACCCGTAAAATGCTCTTTGGTTATCGATTGCAAAACCGTGGTCATTTGATCTTTAAAATGATAAAGTAAGAAAGTGAAAAAAGAGTTCTTAAGAAATTCATTATCCCTACTATCAACTCAACATCTGAATAATCGCAAATAATATTTTAAGAAAAAATATGATTTAAATAATTCACACTTAAATTGTTTTGTATTCACAATGATAAAATCAAATTCATAGATTTGCGAAACTCACAGTTGGCAATCGAAAAGGAATTGTTTTTATTCACATATATTTGTATCCTTAATCTTTCCGAAACAGATTATACTAAAGAATGCAACAAGATCATGTTGATTAACAATAACTCCTAAAATAATACAGGAAATCCAATTTTAATGCTGAAAAATCTTATAATAATAATATTCCTATTTAAAGCATCAAGTACTAATAAATTTATTAACCCATTTTCAATTAAAAAAGTTTCGAAAAAACAACTGAAAATACTACACAAATTTGCTTGTAGAAACAGTTCTTTCGAATACGAAATTCGCTAAATAACTTTTTTAGAATGCCATGCCTACATGCCACAGAATTTCATTTTTCGTAACCATGTGAAATATTTTGTTCTATCATGCAATCAGAACAACATTATCCTCGAAACCTTCGTGATAAATTGGCTGGATTTGAATAATGGTAGAAATTCTAGACGTTATAAGAAAAGTCTCGAGCCTTAAGCGTGAAGAATGCAGACGAGGCTTAGAGGTTAGCGCGGATGCCATTTATCTCCTAAATGACTTTCCTAAACTTGACATCAATCGAGTAAATTACAGATTAAAAGTAAAAGAAATTGTTACTGTTTCAAAATGCTGCAAAATAGAATGGAATTCAGAAGTTGAATCTATTGAGTATCTCATGTACCAGTGAATCTATCTAATTCATTTATGCAGTTAATCTATCATGAATTCAGTGAACACATGTCCTTTAACTTTTAGAATTGCCCTTTTAGGGCCTTTGAATATTTAAAGCAGAGATTTTGCACTTGAGAATTTTTTCTCTTTTATTTGAAGATATGTATGTGATGCATTTACTCTTCAGAATATCTTAATGATGAACATCAAATAATATTTTATGAATTAATGGAAAAATATGTGGCTACTTTGTTATTACTATAACAAACGAAAGTGTCTAACACGTAAGTGTGCAATACAGATATTATTTTCCTTTATCCTAGATCGTTTCATGAATTTTAAAAATAGATATGAACGTCAATTTGGCAGACAGAGCATTTAGTAGACATGTATATTAATGGATATTTTGAGATTTTTATAATTAAATATCTGTTAGATAATTTAATACTTTTAATAATTTTAATTACCTAACTAATAATTATAATATGTTAGTAATGATTATAATTACTTTTTCGTGCCTAATCAAGTCAAAGGAGACAAAGATTCTAATTTGAAGACAAATTTAGTAAAGTTAGGCTGTCTGAATTTTTCAAATATTTGGTAAATAGGTTTGAAATCATTCGGAAGCATGCAATTATTACATCGAATGCCGACTGTATTAATAAATAATTAATTTATATAAATGTTAACTTAACAGTATGTCACCTAAATGTTTTGTCGCTTAAGTGGTTGCATCAATACACGCTTTAAAAGCTCACATTAAAACCAAAAATGCCTGTCATCATAGAAAAATAGTCCATGTCAAAGCGTACAATTTTAATTCTTGCAAGGGTTCAGCTTCATATTAAAAATCCAGTAAGGAACTTTTTTCAAATAGCAACATAAAATTACTAATAAAAATATAAACTCAAAGTTTAAATTAGCTTGAATAAAAAAGATACATTATTGATCATTTCAAGGAAACGAATGAATTGTGAATAGTTGATATTTGGACCTCCTAGTGTTCAATGAAGGTTTCCATTTTTTCCATTTATCTCCTGATACAATTAGGTTATAATTTACATTAAAATGCTTTATAATGCAAATCAAAGTTGTATTTTTTTAATTTGAAATAATATGTTATACATTTTATTAATTATTTACTTCATATCTGAAAAATTTGTGAACCGATACACTAAAAAATGTATGGAAACACATATTAAACAACGACTGAAGCTCTACTTTACAGATCCTGCCCTTTCTAAGAACGTCACTAAAACTATTCAATCAAAACTACGAGCATGTCTGAATCTTTCCTTGTTGTTCTCCTATTCTAAGCAAAGAAAACCCAAATATGTTATCACAGCTGCTTGCTTTTAAGAGCTTACACAGAACGCTAATACGAGAAGTTGCTGCATCCCACAATAAACACTTATAAATCCATTTAATATCACGCTAAATTGATGCAAAATTCTGGCATCAGATGAGAGAAATGTGTGTGAAATGAGATGTGATTGCTGATGATACCTTAACGATCACAAATCTTTTCTAGAAAAGTAAAGCCTGAAGATAGATAACATTTAGAATGGCCTTTATAACAGGTCTTGGTTTTCACTTTTCTGTTGACTTGGTGTAATTTTCTAAAGTTTTTCTCATTCCAAGCTACTCAGTTTTGATCATAATATGCCTTCTTCGTTCTCTAGTTTTCACCATATGTGCGTAATGTGTACTAGCTATTATGTACCAGGTATTCTTGTTAGATTTGTCTCACATAGTTCATATGAAGTTGTGATTACTTCTTTGTCTAGTAACAGTCTAACTGGATGCAAAACAGTAAATTAACTCCGTATTTACTTTAGCTGATTGTATACAGGGTGTTGCAATAAAACGTGGCCAAACTTTAAAGGTAGATCAGGAATACGATAAGCATCCCAAGTCTTACAGGAAAAAGGGTGCGCCAACGCCAACTGGAAGAAGCAGATGGCATTTAAAATAAAACAGCGCTAGCCAAAATGCCGATAGCTTTCTGCATCTTAACGCTATTGAACTGCAATTTTTATATAAGTTGCCTTATATATCTGGCTCTGAAGTTGTGAAAGAAAAATTACGCTACCTTTCGCGCATGCGCAATAAAAATTATTTATTACAAATTTTCATATCTTCGCTAATATTCAAACTATTTACTTTAAATTTGAATACAATGCTTCTCTAACATATTGTTACATGTTCTGTAAGTTTCATACAATTTGGGTGAAAACTCTGCAAGTTATAAGCAAAACACACGGGGGGGAATTTTGGAATTTTTAAAGAAACCTTTATATCTTCCCAAATATTTGTGCAATTTTTACGAAAATGTATGTAAATATTGCTCACATCTTACAAAAGAATTGATGAGTGTTTCAAACCATTATCAACTTTCTGTGAAGAGGGGTGAGCCAAAATCCCTTTTCCAATTCATCAATTTCTAGTAGATGCCATAAATGCCTCGTGACCGAATCTTCAACGCAATTTTGAGTTAAAACCTATTATTTATATCCTAACCTATTATTATTATGATCGAAGTTCGAGGAAAATTCATCTAGCCTTTCGGAAGATATTCTAAAAAAAAATGAGCTTCCTGTGAAGCAGCTTTATACACTAGCTTGTGCCTGACCAAACTATAAAGTTAGGTGAGGAATGCAGAATAAAATTTCGACTTTTTCGAATATCTCCCGAAAGACTGGATGAATTTTCCTCGAACTTTGATGATATAAAGAATTGGTTTTAACTCACCATTTACATTGAAGATTTGGTCACGAGGGCATTTAGGGGATCAACCAGAAATTGATGAATTGGAAAAGGGATTTTGGCTCACCACGCTTCACTGAATGCTGATAATTGTTTCAAACTTTCATAAATTCTTTTGTGTGATGTGCGCAATATTTACATACATTTTTTGTAAAAATAGCACGAATATTTGGGAAGATATAAAGGTTTCTTTAAAACTTCCCAAATTTCCCCCCGTGTGTTTTGCCTATAACTTGCAGAATTTTGAACCAAATTGTATAAAAGTTACAGAATATGTAATAATATGTTAGAGAAGCATTGTATTAAAATTTAAAGTAAATACTTTGAATATTAGAGAAGATAAAAACATTTGTAGTAAATATTTTTTTACTGCGCTTGCGCGAACGGTATCGCAATTTTTTCACAGCTTCAGTGCCAGATATATAGGGCAAGTTATATAAAAATTCCAGTTCAATACTGTTAAGATTCAGAAAGATATCGGCATTTTGGCCAGCGCTATTTTGTTTTAAATGCCACCTGCTTCCTTCAGATGGCGTTTGTGCACCCATGCTCCTATGTGATTTTGGGTGCTTATCATATGCCTGACCTAGCCTTAAAGTTTGGCCACATTTTTTAAACACCCTGCATAATACAGATAAATTATTTAAGAATAATATTGCTCAGTTTTCCTCTGTTTTAACCCGCGAGGACTCGCATCGGGCCTGTCAGGCCCTTGGTCTGCAAGAATTTAGTACATAAAATCAAAGACTAGCTGAAAAAGTTCCGGATCTAATGTAGCAGCATTTAAGGTCATTTACTTGCTGATCACAAGAATTTTCCCACATTTCTTATCACAGAAAACATGCTAGGGCCTCAAGCCCGATGCGTGCTCTCGCGCATTTTTGTAGGATTGCAGTGGAGAACAGATAAACCGTGATAATATGTAGCTATTTCAGAAATAAATATGAAATAGAAAGATTGGTAAAGTTATAACTAAACAATCAACTAATTAATAATCGACTAACGAAGAAAATAAAGATATTTTTGATGAATAGGTAGTGATAGTAAGTCGAATTCTAAAAAGGACAATGAATGGCATATTTGTGAATCCTTAAAATATGCTCTAAAAACAGAAAATGGTTAGAAAGCTGGAATTAAAAATAGTATATAAAAGAACCACGCAAAAATACAGAATTTTTACGTGCAAAATCTTTTTAAAACGGCCCGGAAATATTGGTGAAGCAGAAGTTGTAATATCGGTTCAAACTTCTTGGACATGCTTATTGATAAGACTATAATATCAGTTCTTGTGGAGTGCGTTAGTTCTTATATCCAGGCGACTGCATTTAATTTCGGACGGGGAAGCCGCGCACTGATCTTAAATACCTAGGAAATATAAACATTCATTGGTCCTCTTTACTTTAATGCACTCTCATCTTTATCAGCAAATTATTTTTTTATATTATATACCGTGTATATTAATGCAACAAATGTTTTCTATTTAAATAAATGTAACTTCCAGCGTGTTTTATTAAAAAACAAAGACCCGAGCCTACAAAGCCACCATTTAAGGAACACGAGTCCTCGCGATTAAATCGCTGTGTTTATTCAGTAACTCATATCACGGTGATTTGTACGTCATGGCTTTCTCATTCCCTCAACCAAAAAAATTCTGAAATTTTCAACATCTTCTTGATATTGAATGGTTTTTGCTTTCAACAGACCTCTGTTTACTGCTAATGTCAAAACACATTTAATTTATACTTTTTATCCATAAAGCTATTTAGGTGTATTTACAGCTATATATCTACACTAGGACGAAGTAGACAAGACTTGCAATGCAGCAAACCACTTTATAAAAGAATAGCAATGATTTAGCTGTCCAGGAATCAGTGGCGATTCAGCGTGATGATGTATGTTTAGATAAACACTGCACATAATGTAGTTCTATTTCACATGTTCATATTATTAACATCTCAAAACGGTGCGAATGGTGCTAACCTGTAAGAGGCTTGAATAAATAATTTTCGAGTTTCGAGTTAAATTATTAACGAGTTTCTTCAATCTGTATACAGGTTACTTCAAAATTCAGCGTACAAACTGTTTAGGTAGGTTGAAAGCACAAAAAAAGCCAGAATCACATAGAAATTGCATGACCGGAAACATTCCCGGTTTATCTTGAAAATACACGTAAATGCAGAAATGGAAAGCCAACAAAATGTGGAAACTCCTTATTGGACGACACTTTACAGTTGGACAGTACGTATACATGCTCCCTTTCATAACAATTGCTCAAAGCTCTTGCCATTCACTCAAAATTCTTACCATGCCAGGGCCAGTTTCTCTGATTTTTCTCCGTCTGCTTTTTTTTTCTATTCAAGTTCATTATCAAGAAATCTAATTCTTTCCAGAAGTTACATTTATTACAATGCATTTTCTTTTTGAATTTCAAAGCAAGATGAACAAATGTTTTCAGTTTTTCATATAGTAAATGGCTCCATAGCTGTCGTGACACATGCTTTTTTAAGCCTCAGACTTTTTAATCTGATTTTTGTTTCTTGCAAAATACTTCTTCTCCTTTTCCTCTCACTTCGACTTGAAACATATTCCCCATTATTTTGCAATGGCAAGTTGGCACTCGGAACTGCATCAGGTTTTAAAATTTTCTTTTGATTTAAACCAGGTAGGCGATTTCTTATGCCATCCATGTAATCGCTTGGCCTAAAGTGATCAATGCATATCCTATAGTATGATCTTATCTTTTACATTTCGAGATCCAATTTTATTCAGATTCGGATATACTGAAAACTTATAATATACATATTACACCTTTGTTTTTCTTTTTCCTGTAATAATTTGAGAACGTAGCGACAGCACAAGTCGACATACTTACAAGAGATGAAAGATTTTCTTAATATTTCACCAAAATAAAAAGTAACACAGAACAACACAGGAAAAAATAGCTCAAAATTAAAGAATCGCCAGTGGACGCTCTGGGACCTTACAAGCTTTATGTCAGTGTAGTGACGTCAAAACCGGTCTCCTCCCCTCTTCTCAGCAATTGTAAAACTTCAAAGGTATGAACCAGCCCTTCTATTTCCCTGGCCCTGTACCTTGCACTTTAAAGAAAACTATATCGCCTTTCTCTGAATGTTGAAATTTTAATGTTTATAAACAAAATTAAACCGAAAAAACAGTCAATGTTTGTTTAAAAATAAACTGATACATTTTGTCCCATTTTAAAGAAATTACTTTTCAACTCTAATTTCATAATTTATTCTACTAGCAGAACGTAGTTATTAGCGAAAATCACTCTCTCTTTGACTTCAAATCATATTCTCAACTCAAAAAATTAATGAAATCAAGAAAACAGCTTAAAATAAATCGTATACGAACCGAATCGAACGATGTATTAGCGAAATCTATCTTCTCCTCTCAGAGTTTAACCGGCCGAGTGGTTAGCGAGTCAGTTTTGCAAACGGTAGGTCGCGAGTTCTAATCCGGGTTGTGTTCGTACTTTGTTTTTGCTATAATTTGCAATGAGTTTGACGCGGCAAGCTTGCTGCAAGTTCGTCCCATGGTGACTTCGAAGCTTGCGTTAACTTGTTTCAAACTTGTTGCAAGCTTGCACTCTTGTCATGTCAAACTTCTTTCAAGCTTGCACTCTTATCATGTCAAATTTGTTGCAAGCTTGCTGCAAACTAAAATTGCTATCTGGGTTGCAGTAGCCAATCAGATTCATGCCATGAAGTAGTCATGGCCGCAATTTCAGCATTCGTAAGTCGTTGCAAGTTCTCCATAAGCATTCAGAAATTTAAAAGACTACAGCTGAAATGCAAGTAGGGGTCCGGCAAACAACGCTCTCTAGCTCATTCAACAGGCGTTTTCGGCCATACCTTCCTATGTGATTTTGGCTTGTTTTTATATTTCTTTTATTCTCTATGCTAAAATTTTGAATACACCTGTATACTTAATTTAGAAAGAGTTGTGGTAAAACATTTAACTTATATAACACTCTTTTTATAAAGCTTTTACTTTTCAAGAAATTTTATGTCTACAATTACTGGATAAATATGTTATATTAGTTGAAACGCATTTCCATTCCACCTTTCAGTTAATTAGTTTACTCTCCATTCACTTGAAATTCGTGAAATTAGAAAGTTCTTTGAAGTGCTGGTACGTCTTCAAACTCATTTTGTTCCAAATTAAGCTTTAATAGACTTGAGAGGAAAATTAAGGAATGGCACAGAATACTCTGACTGCAGTTTAATCCCTTAAAGCAAATCTTGATCATTCAGAATACAAGAAAAGAACAGTCGCAGATTAAATTCGGAATGCAGAAGGTTGTTTTCTCATTATCTCTCTCAAACAGAGTACTTTCAGAATAAATAAGTTTCCACTAACTGAAAATAAGTTCTTCGAAATAAATTTGTGGCTTGCAAAATATTTGCAGACTTCGAAATGTCTACTTGAGATTTATAAACTTAATTAAATGTGAGAAATATTTACTCCATCTTTGCGTATAATTTTATGGAACTTACAGCAATATCAAGTATACATGATTTTAAAATTCTAAATATCAGGGTCCATACATAAATTAATTCTTTAAATATAACAAATATAGAAAAGCACAGTGTATCATTTCCTGTTTAGTCAATTTCTAAGTAAAATTATAGCTTGAAATTTACTCCTTTGCAAAAGAAATGGCTCTGAAAATTTAGATTACTTTGGAAACAAATACAAGTATTAAATCAGTTATTAATTTTGATTCAAGATGCAATTTTAAAACACCCACATATCCTGAAATCAGAAACAGAAACGAACCCAGAATGCTCCAAAGGACCATTTCATTTCACATATGTTTAAAATCTTAAAAAGAGAGTAAATTAATTTTTGAATGTAATAGTAGAACTTCCAAAGTTTGTTCAAAAAATTACTTCAAGCAGCTGAATGAATTGCATTGAACGTTCTATATGCTAATGAATACGGTAACAAAAGTTTAGATAATTTAATTATTCTGGATTTTCCAGAACCATATATAAATTAACTTTAAATATAATATACAAAAGAGCTGAAGTTACTGTATTACTTCCTATTTAGCCAATTTCTAAGCGAAATTATAATTTGATGCTCACACCTCCGCAAATGACATGGGTTAGGAAGTTTAAATCAGTTTGGAAACAAATACAAGTATTAAATCAATAGCTAATTCAAGATGTAAATCTAAAACATCCACATAATCTGATGAACAAGAGACAGAAATGAAAGCAGAAAGCTCTGAGTGATCATTTTGTTTCACATATGTTTAAAATCTTAAATTAACGTACATTAATTTTCGAATGTAAAAATAGAACTCACGATGAGCTGAATAAGCTTCCAAAGTCTATTCGAAAAATTACTTGAAGCAGATGAATGAATTGCATTGAAAATTCTATTTGCTAACGAACATGGTATAGAAAGTTTAAGTATTTGTCCTGAAATAGGAAGATATCTTTTAGCTAGCGTTTACTTAACATTTAGCGCTCCTTTGGCTCCGCTAAGAGGACATTGGGTTGTATGTATACTTTACCCTCAAAAGGCATATGCTACAATTTTTTATTTAAACAATTTACACAGGATTTTACTGAAGAGATAGTTGCTGCTTGTTTTGGTTACTAATCAAAGTAATTGCGTAGTCTTTTAAGGAATTTAATCTGAGAATACGACATGCAAAATACAATGCGCATCTAATTGGTTTAGGAGCGCAAAGGGTTAATATATGGCAGTATACAGTCATTTTGTCTCACCCGTTAACGCCCAACGCCCTATTTATAGAACAGTTACATTTCACTCCCGTGGCTGAACCGAATGCATTCCATTTTTTTGTTTTTTGCTTTGTCTATGAAGACAATAGGTATTGCCAAAATCCTAAACAGTTTTCAGCGGGTAGATACCACCAGTTAGCCAGATTTTGAAGTCAAAGTGTCGTCGTTTTGAATTTTTTAAAATTTTTCTTTGATTTATTTTTGAGATAATTCAAGGAATTAGAAAATGATTTTTATTTTTTGACACTTTACTGTATTTCAAAAATCTTTAATATTTATGTAAAAAAATTAAGAAAAGGATTTTTGTGGATTTTTGAAAAAAAATTCTAAAAAATAAAAAATGAAAACCAAAAAGAATTTTTTTTCTCCGATTTTAATCTTACTTCACATTTAACTTAGTCTTGGTGCTTTAAACTTAATTTAATAGAATTTTATTGAAATCTATGCTTTTAATTAATTTGGGGGTTAATGGGTTAACCTGGGTTTGCCGAATTTAAATATGGTGATGTCGCCATTTCGACTTGGTTATCGTATCGTAACACAGATCTAGCATATATTCTATGCTAATGTCTAGAATTTTCGGCAAATGGGATTCTTGATTAAAAGGAAGGTCACTACTCAGGCTGATTTCATTTTGAAATTGTTTAAAATTGAAAATACTGCAAATATAGAAATAATCAATTTTGATGTAAGAGCCACACACGCCTAATTTTATCCATCTAGATCCTAGTATTATACAAAAAATGTCCTTTCATTCTGTATGAATTCTTTGCCAATACAACTACTGAATAAAAAATAAAAAAGAACAAACATTTTCATAAAAAGATTTTTTAAAGTAAAGGCATTGACGCAAGAAAGAGATTTTTTTAAAATGTAAAAATGTGGTTTAAAAGCATTTTTCTTAACTTTCATGAATTAAAACATAACACAACTATTTCATAACTTTTTTGAACGTGATAAGTGTAGAATTAAATCAGACTTTTTTTTTCCAGAAAAAAATTTTATTCTAATTTAAAAACTGTCGGTATAGTTGAAATACTTAAAGGCAACGCCTTGCCTGAATTCTTGTTTACGCAGCATCACTTTTCCATGAAGGTCACCACTTACTCGGAAATGCCCGCCAAAGTGAATTTTTATTCCATTTCACTTGCAAATAAAACTCCACCATTTACGGAAAGGAGTTTAATTTTGTAAAACTATGGATTTCGCAGCTGGGATACTTTCTTGGGCTTTCTTTTTCTCATCAATATGCTAATATTATGGAGACTAATAGAAAATGGGAAGACGGTTATTTGTGGAAAACGATCGTTTGCGATTTCTCTCCAGAATTTTTGTCGGTTTCTAACATTTATCCTAACGCCTGCATTTTTTAGCGATGATAAAATTTTTTCGGATGTAAACACCTTGACTTCATTGCGAAATCGAATTGAAATTATTTCTTAGGACATTATTTTGGTGCTAAAATGGAACAGTCATTTCATTTGGATCTTTTGTCAATTTGTCCTTTTTACATAGTAATGTGGTATAAAATAACTAGAAAGATGATCGAAATTTCATAACATAACTTTAAAAAGAAGCAGGACGAAGTTAAGGAATAAAATCAAGATTTGTAAAATTTTTCTGGTACACCTACTCGTTTTCTTTTCGTTTTTTTTTTTTATTTAGTTGATTTAATTAGTATTTTTAATGTCTTTACTGATAATAAAATCGAATGCATGTGTGTGTGTTCACGTATATACTTACAGATATAGTTCGAAAAATAGTGTTTTGGACTCGGGGAAGTTTAAACGACAGAAATTCATCAAAATTCCAGTTTCAATCTGTTTGATAATTACAGCATTTTCACTACATAAACTTCGTAAACGTGATAGTAACAACCAATACAATCTTTTCTTTTTATTACGAATATATTCTAATAAATTTCAGATTTAATGTGAATTAACCAAATTGTCACCAATAGTAATTTTCATTTAAATTAAAAAAATACTATTTGATTTCTCATTTAAAAAATACAAAAGCTAAATTTCGGAAAGCAAAGCAATAGTCGCAAATAAGTGTTGAAACGTTTTCTGGCAAAGACCAACTTTTGAAAAATCACATTCTACAGCAAAATTACGATGAATAAACCTTAAACTAAAGGGACAAAGTTCTATCTGCACTAAGCGTTAAGTTAACGCTTTATTCTGATTAAAAGGGATCCCAGAAAAAGAGTCAGTGAACCTTTCAGAGTTGACTCTAGTCAGCAATCATTAGCTATCGACGGGAGTTTGTCGTCCGAAGATAAATATTTTCAGTTGGAAGCGTTGATACTTTATTGACTGAAGCTAGGATTTGCTGAATTCTGTTACAGAGAAATTAAATCCTCAGCAACTTGTCTAGGAAGATATTACGAATCTGAAAACTGTAAATCGATTAGAGTGTGGATATGTTGTTGGTTTTATATATGAAAAATATGTTTTGCAATTTTTGTTAAATCCTCACTTATCTTTAATGATTTATTAATGATGAAGTCTTAATGATCGTTGTGTAATATCTAAGATTCATTAACAATAAATTATGATATAGAAAAATGTAGAAAAGTTATTACCGATGAAACGACCATTCTTTTGCATTGATGGTATATAAATTTATTTTAGAAATTAAGGTTGATTTAACCCTTTAAAGTGACATTTTTTCTAGCAGTGTTATAGTAAAATGGCTTTGGGATTGAGATTCATTTAAGAAAAGAAATACATTTAGCGTATTCGATGTCATTAATATTTTGTTAATTAATTTTGCTAATTAATAATTAATTATCAAGTCCAGGTACTTCGTTATGGTTTGAGAAAAGAAATTGGAACATCTAGGTTTTTGTTTCATTGCAAAATTGGACGAAAACTTCTGCCAACCTTAAAAAATGCATTTAAAAATTGATGAAGTTGGTGATAAATATACTTACCACGACCTTATAAAGGGGTAAGTAAAGAAAATCATTTAATTTCACAGGATAAAATTAATTTTATGATGAATACTTTGTGGAAGGAAGTATGATTTCTATGTCGCGTAGGGTGACATTAAATAACGGGAAGTCTAAATAAGGACATTAGTTAATGGGATAATGGTTCTGATGGTAGCGTGTAAGTATCTTTTTCATCAATAGAATGAAAATAATATTTCCTATTGAGAATAACATGTCATTAGGCGACAGCTAATATATCGAACCAATTGTTTATTTCACTCTTTAATGTTGTATTCATGAATTATTTCAATGTTATAGTTCAACTAACAAATCACACCAAAGAATAATTGTACAATTCATAACGTTTTCAGTCATATGCGCGAACAGTTTTAAGAATTAAATTATATTCTATTGCACAGAATTTTCAAACCAACAAAGAGACGAACTCAACCGAAATGGCGAAATGTTAAAAAAGATCAAACGATAACGAATAGTTCTAGCAAAAGATTTTTATTAAAATATTAAATGAATAAAAATCATTTATTTGTAAGTGGGGAAAAAACTGGCATTAATTTCAATTCTTTAAAAAAATTACTAAAATACTTCTTTGTATTATTTGAAATTATCACATCATAAAGAAATTTTATTCTTTAAATAATTATTTACAAACTATTTGTAAATAATTATTCTCATATAAAACTTAACTATAAAAAACACTAGCTATTATGCTGATAAACAAGGCGAAAGGTTGCTATCCAGCTTGATTATTGAAGTTCCAACTCCACCGCACCTGAAAGTTGATCCCAACCAAACAATGTACTTTGGTCGGCTACGACATCGAAGTTGCAATATTTGATTCGCAGCAATAATCGTTTGGTCTTATTGCTGAATAGCTTTTTGTTGGGGTCAAATATTCCTAAATTGACTTTTTCCAAATAATTCACTAAGAAATGAGATATTTCATAACATCATATAACAAATTATAGCTTGAGGTATGCGTGGAACTCAAAAATATTTTAATTCATCAAATCTTCTGTAGTCTAATCCTCAGAAGAATGAAACAGGTAAAATTTACTTTTGGGCTCCCAAGACATATTCACCTACGAACCATTACGATGGCTTTACAGACTAGAACTGAAATCCTCTCCAATTGACCATACGACCAAAGGTCAAATAGGGATGGCACTCACAAATTACCAAGTGTTTCACAATCTGAGAAAATATGTAGGGTCAAGTATCCCTATTTGCCCCTAAATTAACGCATCAAAACTAATTTTAAGCTACTTTAAAATTTTTAAAAATTAACTTTTCAGTGATATTTTTATTTTCGCACACTGTATTTTGTCTAATTTTAATAATTTTTTAGGAATATTTTACAATTCTTTTAATTACTTTAGCTACTGCATTTATACACTTGCGCTTTCCTACGATATTAAATATCTTTTGTATGCACTTTATCGTTACTATAATTAAAAGTAAATTAATTAATTAATTAAAATTATTTAAAGACAGACGAATCAAGCCCAAAACATAATAATGATACGACGTTTCGGAGCGGAGGTTAAAATCTCCTTTACATTTTTTGAGTTAGGACGTTCAAAGACATGTCTCAATTTTTTAAATTTTTTTTCGGATTCATGGAGGTTTGAAACGTGGATTTTTGCCGATTGCAATTCTTAAATTTTTAGGAATACATTACGATACGATTAATTGCTATACTACTGTATTTATACACTTCCGCGTTGCTACGATGTTAAATATTTTTTGTATGCACTTTATCGCAGCTATAATGAAAAGTAAAATTTTTAAAATTAAATAAAGACAGACGAATTAAGCCTTGTTTTGGGCTTAATTCGTCTTATTGCGTTTTTAATTATGCTACGATGTTCTGGACCTATGTTAAAATCTCCTTTACATTTTTTTTGAGTTGGCTTGTTCAAAGACATGTCCCAAAAAAATGTGTTTTTTTTCAGATTTATGGAAGTTTAAAACGTGGAAATTCATCAAAATCTCTTAGTCAGGTTTTCGCCGATTGCAATTCCTTCTACACTTTATATACAAAGAATTAAAAAAGGCTCTTATTCGCATACCTGTTTTTCTATAAAATTCAATAAGGAATATTTCTTTTTACACATAATCATCAATTCATATTAAAAGCTCAAAATTACTTCACAATAAAACGTTGATGATAATTTAATAAAGAAATAACTCTCTGAATGCAATGAAAACAACATTTAGTACAAGTATAAACAGATAACTAAAAGCTATTAATGAAGTATCCCATTACATTTCATATGGAAAGGCTTCGTCGCATGTATGTATGAAATAACTGTTCTTGAGCACTTATATTAGGGTTGCCATGAGTCCCGTACATACGGGATTGTCACCGTATTTCACCACTCAGTCCCGTATTACTATTTGTCCCGTTTTTGATCCGTTTTCTCACTAAACTATTTATAAGTAAGAAACATCGATATTCGCAACACTGAGATTCTGTTCAACCAATTTATATATCTAAAAGATTATTTAGAGAAAAATAAAACCAACCAAAACTGGGGAGCAACGATGAAATTGAGTGTGGAAGAGAAACGGCTGAAGTTTTTTGAGAATATAAAGTACACTGATCAGAAGTCATGTCTAATAAAGCTATGCGAATAAGTATTGGTCATTCCAACCCACAATGCAAATGTGGAGAGAATATTTTCCCTAATGCCAATTCAATGGTCGGACGAAAGAAAGAGGTTGTCAGTGAAGACAACCGAAGCAATTTTGATCTGTCATTATAATTTTAAAATGACTTGCACCTAATCTTTTAATTATGTGAAATAAAACATGATTTAATTAATAAAGTCAAACCAACTTTAATATATGACTTGGCTAAAAAGGATTGGCCTTGCATGTTTTTTTTTATTATTTTAAGTCTTCATTTTGTTAGATTACTCAAATTTAATTGTTTTTATCAGAGTAAAATAAACCACTACCTTCTTCTTCTTGATTACGGGACACCTTGCCCCTGGTCCCGGAGACGAGTCCATTGTCAGGATAGTGCTGAGGGCCCGTGAGATGTTCTCGTGTTATTTTTTCTTTATATAGATACATATATACACTTTCTCGTACATCGATGCTTCCATCCGGAGGGTCACCAAAATGTGCAAGACAGTAATAAACCACTACCTATCCACTTTTTTCATGTTTTATTTATCTGGCACTTAAACGTCCCGTATCAATGCTTGGAAATTATGGTAAGCCTACTTATAGTAGATATCACCGGATGCCAATATGACAGATGAATCGTTTCGCGACTTGTCAAAAGAGGATTGGTCCTTTTAGCCTGCGTCATCAGCGAACGTTTCACAGAGCATTAATTGGGCTTCTGTAGTGTCCGTTCTTATTAACGGCTCAGAGGACTCGATTTCTACGGAATTAATAGAGCTCACGTTGACTCTATCTGCAAAGGTGGGTGTTATCTGTGGAGATGATACAATTCTAAAGTGCTATATTATGATGGTGATATTCAGTCAGGTGTTCATTTGGAGGAATAAACAAGAAAATTTTGAGAATTCATTAATTTGACATAATCTGTGTGAGAAAAAGATCTATTGTGCACTAAATTGTAGTGAATAACTCTGATTTCTCTAAATTTGTAAGTCAGTGAGTACGACAATATTTAAGATCAATTCATTCTTTTAACGATTTGGGAAGCCAATTCATGACAACAAAAGTGTTGATAGATTTACATATTTTTAAAATAATTGCTACAAGAATTTGTTTTTTTTTCTATTTTACATCTATGTCTCAACTTACCTATTCGTATATTTATCAATCGTATTTTCTAGTTTTCTTAGAGATAAAAAAAATCATCTATTTTTTGATGGTGTAAGTCATTGACAACTTTCTCGCTAAAAATACCGAAGATCGTTAGAAATCATTTAATATTTTGAAAAAAGGCGATAAGTATACTTGAATTGATTTTAATAACTGTCTTTCAGCTGTAAAGAACCACGCTGTCCTGGTAGCAGAATCTAGATTTAGGGTCAGAGATTCGGAAGTTCGAGACTATTTAACCGATGATACTCCATAGATGTGGCTAAGGTGTATGTTGAAATTCATCGAGTGTTAAGCATGTGGTGGTTCTAATCTCACTTAGTCTAGCAGATTTAATCAAGTGCATTCGTCAAGTCTTATGATAATGCGGAAGACTGACATATTTTGTTTTTCAAAGCGAGCAGGTAGCAGCTCAGGTAGTCTGACTTGACTCCAATATACGGAAATAAGTTGCTGTTCTGTAATACTTTCAGAAGAAACTGAGTCATATTTGGAACGTTCAGAGTTCAAGTGAACCAAGTCCATGTTTTGCTCATTTTGTACTAACATTGCATCAATGGTAGTGTAGAAATGTTATATGTTCTGTGTAATAAAGATTCAAGTTCATAGTTCAGTTAGTATCCACCAGACAGCAAGAACAATTAGAAATCCACTGTCATTTTAAATATAGCTCATCAACTTTGAGATCTGTTTTCCCAGAAATGAATTTTACGGGCTTGTATCAATTTGACTGTGAACCCTTAATTGTACTTCGTTTGGAAGAAAACCAGGAAACCCTCCAGCAGCCAGTTCGACCGCAACAAGCAGATCGCATCGATCGATCATCATTAATTAAAATGAACGTTGATCCTCATGTTTGAGAATAATTTTAGTTAAGAGCACAGTCAGAGAAGACCCTTAACCTTCGTTATGTTCTTCAGCTGTACCATGTTTTAACCCACCATGATATTGGGAGGCATGGGTTAAGATTTCTTCCCTTAGCACAGAGAGATACTTTCTTAGATGGGTGAGGAGGTCCCAGCTCCGGTGACATCGCCGTGGTTTGACCAGGGTGTAAAATCCCGAGGTCAGTCAT
>BGPR01032608.1:0-17415 GCA_013235015.1 Araneus ventricosus | reverse complement strand
TGCCAGATTCGTAATCCTAGACAACTGAGAGCAAACGATTAATTGTGAGATAGCGCCGACTGATTCGCGATTTTGATACGCATATAATGAGCAATTTATAAACAGTGTTTTATCTTTGGCACCTGGCCAAATGGACGAAGATTTGTCAAATTGAGATTTGAAGTGAAATTGCTTCCTGTTGTTTTTAATTTAGACTCCATAAGCTTTTTAAGACGGAAAAATTTACGCGTTTTTTTATTCGCGATTTAAATTATAGTTAAATGAGAAGTTAGTTGTGCTAATTACATTGATATAATTTTATTTATTTTTACTTTCTCGTATACAAAGTGAGAAAGTATTGTAATCGTCAAAAAAATTCGAACTCGAGATTTTGACGAATCTCCACGTGTTAAGACCTCCCTCAGTCCGAAAAACACAATTTTGGAATCATGTCTGTCTGTGAACACGATAACTCGAAAACTATTAGAGGTACGGGGATGAAAATTGGTATGTGATCTTTACACATAATTTGTAGGTTTCTATCAAATTTTGACAAAATCCGTCTACGGGAAGTTGTCTGTCCGCGTTCATGTGAACACTATAACTTAAAAACTGGAATAGCTAGATGGATAAACTTCGGTACAGTTTTATAATCAGGAATGTAAGTCCGTATAAAATTTTGGGCTTTGTTAAATGTTGTATTAGGTGAAACGTGAAGTAGAATTTCTCACTTATGATTCGTCATATATTGGGAGTCGGGAGCGTTAAATGTTGTATTGGGTGAAATATGAAGTAGAATTTCTCACTTATGATTCGTCATATATTGGGCGTCGGGAGCGTTAAATGCTGTATTGGGTGAAACATGTAGAATTTCGGATAATTGACTAATCGACTTCTTCATCGAACTATGGTGCAAAATTAGGAGTTTCGCCGTCATTGGCCCTTAGGTGGCAAGGGGGGGGGGGGTAGACACCTAAAAAAAAAAAACCATCAGTATAGGGAGTTGACTGCAAAATTAATTAGCTTTCTGGAACGCTATCGGTTTTGTGTAAATCCTAATTTTAAGCAGCTAAAATGAAATGGAAAATTTCCCCACAAAATGTGTGTGTGGGAGGGGGGGCGGGCGCTGCTCCCTCTTCGAGGCGTCTTCACTGTTAAGTGGTTTCACAATTCGAATATAGTTTAACTAAACCTAAATAGCCGTGAGTTGAAAAAACTTTAAAAATTTCATTTTTTTAAAAATTTTAAAATAATAGTTCTTGTTGAAATGACTTTTTAAAATCAGAATCTGTTTATTAATATAATCTTAAAAAAGTCAATAATTTATTTTATTATTACTCTCCAAAAAATTTTGTTTTGAAAAAGGGTGTACTGTGTAGCCTTAAGCATCTAAAAGTCATATGTTAGAAAGTGTTGACGCATTTTAATGTTATAGGTGAAAATATTTTATTTGAATTTTCCTAAAAAGGTCCTTTAAAAGTCCTTGAATATTTTCTTCAATAAGTGTGGGAGCTCTGTATATGTGATACTGTGTTGTCCCAACATATGTATATACACTTTGAATAACTAGCACATTAAGAATTAGTAGCGTATATCAAAGCTTCATAATTCAAATTAATTAATGCTTTTGTAGAATTTTTTCAACTGGTTAAAAAATGTTTGACGTTCTTGTCCAGGTTCACGAATGATATACTCTCTTTACCGCCGCCAAGAGTAGAATAAAACCCCGGCTTCCGTCGGATTCCTCCTATTTGAAATGGATCTTCCCAAACATATAACCGGTTGCTATAGCGACTGCCGTCAACAAGACGACTTGGCGAGCAGAATTCTCGTGGCGGACACAGTATTTTTCGGTGTCTGTCAGTTGAAAAAGGGGCGGGGTTCTTTTATTCTCCTCCCTTTTCTGCTAGTTTTTCAAACCGATTGGTGCAGTATGAGTAGTATGGTACTTGTGTCATATAGCAGTGACGCAACATTTCATTTTCATATTAATTTCCCATTGCCCGTACTAAAATTATTGTTCAAAATTCAATTTTGTATTGAATTTCCTTATCGATAACATTTATTAAAAAATAACCGTAGATTCAGTTTTTACAAAATTGCAAAATCTATCATTTTCTTTTAGCGTTGAAACATAATATATGTTCTTTTCATTTCTATCTAGCTTTTAAGAAATACAAATGGAACAAAATTTCTTAAACTATTCGATTTTAATCATTTATCATAGAATACGACAATCATGTTGGAGGCAATAGCTACTTACACAAACCATTGAGTTAAGTCAAGAAACGTAAATTTGTATTAATTATGTGAAAAAATGGAGGAAATATTCGGTGGACTTTTTATTTTTATTTTTCCCTGCAGTTATTGAAAGAAGCCATTTTCTTCGCATTATGTAAATGATTTGGCTTTCGAATGTTATTGTAATGCATTTCTAAGATGGCTCTAGCTTTGGGGCTTTAAAGAAAGGGAAACAATAGTAATAAATATGCTTTTTATTTTATTTCCGTTCTTCTTTTAAAGTTATTATTGGAATAGATTGAATGAAAAATTAGTCTTTTATTTCCTTTTTTTTTAGGTAGATTGTCTTTGATTCATCGAATGATTTATCTCAAAAGGCCCGAAGCATTTTTTTCCTTATTATTATTTATTAGGGAAAATGGGGAAAAAGTGAGTTTGCGTAGGGGGAAATGCGTTATTTTAAATATCTTCTTAGTCGCTCATCTTTTGGTGAAAGTTATTGATGTATTTTTAAGAAAGGTTTAAAAAATAGTTTTTAATTTGAAGCGGTTTTTTTATTCATGCATTATCAATTTATTGTTTCATATTTTAAAAATTAGGATTTTTTTATTAAGTGAGAAACGTTTATTATTTTAACGTAGAAATTAAGTTTTAATTGCCTGTTCTTAATTGATGAAATGTTTTGTGTAAATATTTTTTTTCTTAGTAATGCGGAAATACGTTTTGTTACGTTAGGAGTTGAATGGGATTTTGGTACGGTATCGCATAGTGCTTTTTTTTTCTCTTAATTTTTTTTCAAAATATTAATTTTTTAAGCATAGAGCACAGTGTTTCTAAGCAACGGTTGAGCTTGCTGTTATTTAGTTGTTATAAATTTACATGGAGGGAAAATAATAGTAAAAAAAGGCCTACAGCAGACGGATTTTTTTTTTTTTTACAGTATGCCGATTTATCAGGCATTCCGAGTTTGTTTTTTATTAAATGTAGAATCATTTTTTGCGAAATTGTTTACATATTGTTCTCTATAAATTTGTTTCAAATATTTTGATTTTTATTGCCTAACGAGCATTTTTATTATTATAAGGCTTTTATTTGTTTTTTTTTCTT
Organism: Araneus ventricosus; assembly: GCA_013235015.1. Taxonomy (NCBI): domain Eukaryota; kingdom Metazoa; phylum Arthropoda; class Arachnida; order Araneae; family Araneidae; genus Araneus; species Araneus ventricosus. The sequence goes on along the minus strand of BGPR01032608.1, from coordinate 14,088 downwards.
ATTTTGTTACAAGAAGAAGAAAAGACGCAATGTTCCTTCTAGGCGTAATGTTTTCATTTAAACTACAAAAATGCTTCTTTTTTTTTCATTCTTACATTTCATCAGAATATCACTTTTCTTTAAGTCCGTTTAATTCATTACTCTCTCTTTTAATGTATTTATTTTTATAATTGTTTTTTCGGAGGAAAAGTAAATTGAAAATGCAATTAAATGACAGCTGTTTCTCTGCTTTAATTGGCGAAAAAGGTTTCTATTAAAAAGTTGCTAGAAAGGCAGTCTGCGAAAAGGAAGTTCGCAGACGACTTTTTACAGCAAGTTATTTCAGAACGCCTCAATTGGAAACAATTTCGTGTATGAAATCTTTCGCTAGCGTAATGAAAATTTTTAAGGACTCTCGTAAGTAATTTGAATCAGTTGAATCATGCGAGGTTTGTTTGTTGTTAGTCCTCCATCCACCGTCTTAATACGAAATTACTGTGCCGAGAAAATTTTCATTTTAAAATAAACTGGCAGCACTCAAGACTTGGATGTTTTAACAGAATTTTTCAGCAGTTTACAACTTTCATTATGATGCTTTCTTTATTTTTAGTTTCATGAATACTTTTAAGTTCGAGTTAATAAAATTTCTGCTTGTGGTAAACAGTTCTCGTTGCTTGGAACTCGTAGTTTTGAACTGAAACTTTCCATATTAACTTATTTTTTTAAAAAAAAAAGTGATTTACTTTTTAAAGGAATATATTTCTCTTGTGCCACGTTCGCTCCGTCTTGAGTATTCTAAAATGACTTTTAATCTTTCCGTTTCGAAAATCTTATTCGAGTTAGTTATTTTTGCTTAATTAATTATTTAGTTTTAGGCCTTTTCCAGTGATTCTGTTATAAACTAATATGTAATTGTTAATCTTGCTTAAATTCTCTATTTTGTTAAAATCTATTTTTGACACATCAGTGATAATTTAATCTTCTAATTTATGTTTAAAATGTTACATTTCTTTAAATTTCTCTTCCTCTTATTTTAGAATAATTTAATGCAACTTTTATTGTTGAACTAACATTAATTTGTAGATAAGTCTTAAGATTGATTCGATTTGACTTGCTTAATTTATAAAGAAAATAATAATAATTCTAAAGTTGATAACTGAAATGAAGTCATTTTTTAAAAACTACGATAATGGACTAGATGTTAATATATGTACTGATAATAACATACTAAACAATATTGATAATTCATATTATTTGGTGATATCTGCAGTGTTTTTTTTATGCTTTGGAATTTTTTTAGCTCAATATAACTAACTTTAACAATACTCTTAGTTTATTTTAGTACCTTTTTTTAGCATTTCACGCAGCTGTAATGAATTTTTCGTAATTTTTATTCATTTATTTAATGGCCATTGTTATATCGCCATTTTTTAAAACATTTTTCATTCTTAATCAAAAGTTTTAAATTTTTAATAAAGAAGATAAAATTATAAATTTTCACTCCAAATACGTTCCATCACGTTTTGATAATTATTAGCAGCTTAACTCCCAACTATTTGAACTTTTTATATAACATCCCGTACTACCTCGTTGCAAGCGACTATAAACTATGTTTTACCTTACTCGTCCTATCGAATGCATTACCTGAACTCCTGAACTGAAAGATTTATATGTTATTGTGTAAAATAAGGTCATGTTAAAAATTGAGACGGAACGAACCAGACATGACTTCTCGAACACGAAACGGACATAAAAAACACTCAAGATTCTCTTAATTTTACTCCTCTTGATGAAATAATGGAATGTTCAGCAAAAAAAAAAACAGAGTTCCATCGGAAATGAATTAGAACTCTACGAGCGCCGGTTGCTGGCTGTGAATATAAATATTTCGTCTTCAGCGTTGGCAACGCGCTTGGGAATTTGAATACGTGTCTCGTGGATTACGTGCTTTCCATTCGAATTGGAATGACCGGAGCGTTTTGAACAAGGCGTTTGTGTTTTTTCCCGCTGACTTTCTGGCGATGAAATGGTTTTGGAGTGTGTTTCATGCATGTAATGGTACGATGTTACGGTTTTTGCTATTTTTTGAACTCCCAGTGTGCGTTCTTTTGTTTGTTGTGCGTAAAGAAACCAGTCGCGCGTGTTTTGCTGCAAATGTTTCGGAAGACAGTTTCTGAATTAATTTTATTTCGTTCTGAGGGTTAATGCTTTTTATCACATGGGTGCCCCAGCTTGGTGGTGTTTTTCATCCCATATGAAATACGTGCTCGCTATGAAAGTGGAAAACATGGATCTTGAACGCAATATTTGCAGACAGTGATTGGTCGGGGGGCGAATCGCACGGCGTCTTGGGCCACAATCTTCTACTCTTAACAAATTTAGCTTAATTAGACCTTATTACAATATTTGCAGTGTTATCAAATCTGTGTAAGTGGTAGCAGACAGCTTAAGGTCTCGGCGTCGGAGCCGGATGGTTTCAGGTTCGAAACTCGATTTCACTGAAGATCCGCCGTGTATGGAGCCTGCTGCACGCTAAATCGTACGTATAAATTGTTTTAATATCCCAAGACTAGCACTTTTGGGCGATTTTACGCCATAAAGGGGTGGCAGGCAATGAGTAAGATGAGCGCATTTCCGGAGTTCTTTGTTAGGTCACGCTTAGTAAAATGTAAACATCTCCCCCTCCATTTTTCACTTTCCTTCTATTTTGGTGAAAATAAATCCACCTGGCGCATGCGCAAAGGCGCGGAGAGTTGCGGAATCCGAGAACATACTATAGTGACCAAACATCTTCCCCGCTGGTGTGGTACAGAACACCCACTCCGCCCTGGCCTACCCAATCGGGTGTGAGGCCTGGTAACAAGAAGTGCTGGTGTGGTGCGGAAGTTTGGAGAGTGGGCGTCAATTCGGATGTCCTCCTCGTCATCTGACCCCGGTTCAAAATTACGAGGTCCGTTTCAAAATAGTTGCGCTACTTTTAAACGGGACGTTAATGTATAATTAAACGGGCATCGGAATCAGTTTTACGGGGTTCTGCTGATTCAAGGGGGTTATGAGCAATTAAATAAAAGCCCGACTTCCAACTTATTGCAAATGAGTAACATTATGTCTGTCTAAAATTTGAAATTCTGGAAAATAGTTTAAGATTCCGCATCATGCGGTGGCTGAGGTTACCTCGGTCGGATTACAGAATCGTGACTTCTTGGTCTGAGGATAACAAGTTAAATATGACATTTAATTGAGAGGCTTGGAACCACGGTGGGTTCAAGGTAGAGTCTCTGCTTCAAGACTGAATTTCATGGAAGATCCGCCGTATATTCTGGCCTGGAGAACGTTAGACCTGCCGAGTTTATGGAAGTTTTGAGGGTGTTACGTTTATACTCCAAATTCGTGACTCTCCAAAAATTATTAGCTTCGATCGTATAGTTGATTTCAAAAAGTAAGCAAGTTCCGAATAATACAAAAATTTCTTTACAACATATTCACAGTACCGATATGACAATATAAGGTAAGAGTAGCCTGGCTGGTGAGCTTTTTAATTTTTAACTCCAATATCGATCGGGGTAGGCTGCTATATTTTATTGTTATTGATTGCCAAAAATTAATAAAGGAGTGACTTATCTGGGACATAGGAGTGCAGTCGGGGGCGTTTTATCACGATGGCATGTCAATATTATCCCGCTGAATTGCGTCTTTTTGATTTCATTTTTTATCTCATCCACAAACAACGTTCATCCTTCTTCGCCGGCTTCTGTCTTTTTTCATTCACTTTTTTGTCCTCCTCATAAAAAATCGCCCATCCCCAATTTTTCGCTTTTGCCATCCACTTTTGGCATTCATCTTGGTCCAACACTATCCGCTGTCATTGGTTGGCTTCTTCATAATCCGTAGCCATAGTAAAACAAGCGCCAAAGTTGACAACCCTTTTTTTTAATTGCAACCCTAAGTCACTCACTGGTTGATCTGCAGGTATTCAATTTCTCACCAGCCGACTTTACAAAATAAAATGACGAACCATATGAATATTTCACACAACAAGGGAATGCCTGCTCAGGTGTCGTCCTAATCATCTGACCACTGCTCAAAATCTCGCAATGCGTCCCATAAACAGCCTTCGCATAGTTTCATATCGAGATGTATTTAACTTTCAAATGAGAACTCAAGAACATTTGAGTTAATGTTAATAACTAAACATTAACTCAAATGTTCTTGAATGGGATGTAAATCCTTTAGTCAGAAGGTGCCGAATCTATTCTAAGGTTTTATAGATTTGCATTTGTGTTGACGCGCCAACTGCATTTGGCGCCTTGGCGGGGTTCCCAAACGTAGACGCCAAAGATAGTTTACTTTTTGTGAGAACCTTGTATGATCTGCCCGGGTAATGACGTGTGAGCAAAGCGCTCATAATTGTTATAATCCGGAATAAAGAAATTTAATGTTCAGGATCTGTTGATCTATTATGATGTGAGTATACGACTCTCTGTTTAAGGCTAGAATTCCTGAATAATCACACTGGTCGGTCAAAAGAAACAAACTGTTATGGTGTGACTAAAAATGTTAAGTTGGGCCTAACCCATAGCTGAAAAGAAATACATAAAAAATGGCACTGTGATCGTATAAATGATTAGTATACCAAAGGCAAGAGCACACGATTGAGTCAGACCAGAAAAACACTATTTATTATCAATTAACCACGACATTACTGTAGAACAAACATTTGACACATCAAAATCTGTAAAAATCATTAAAACACGTATATGCAAAATGTGTGTAGTTACTAGAAAAATGTTTCAGTATAGTGATACGTGTTTGAAAAAATATATTATTTTAACTGTAATAGTTACTATAAAAATGTTGCAACATATTGGGAAAAAGGAAGCTTCAACTGCAGTTGAAGAAAAAGTCTTACCAAAGCATGCTTAAAATCAGGAAGAAAAATTCGAAGCTCGACAAATTATTGACTCCAAGCCGAGATCTCCATAATGCTACACTTTAGTATAAACACCTGTGATGAAGAAATCATTGGGACAATATGTCCTTCCAAACAATCGCACGAAACATGATTCGAACACCAAGAAGAGCCTTTCGAAGAGCCAGGAATCATAAAAAAAAAAAAGGCGACATCATTCCAAACCAATTCTTCACCACTCCATCACATCTTTTCGAACTAACCCGAGAAGCATGTGTGTTCCACCTGTTGCCATACATACTCTTCTTAACAGAAACCTCTTCTAACGCAAGTCCAACTAGAACATTAGTCTGTGCACTTTCGGTCCAACTATAACATTCCTGTGAACCTTCAGTCCAACTATAATGCAGTCCTGTTCACACAAACATTGTAGTCCGTCGAGCCGGAGTGATTATTCAGGAATTCTAGCCTTAAACAGTGAGCCCTATAAAACCCCGCCAAGGCGTGGCGCGTCAACAATTTGTATTTGAAAATGTTGCCTAAATTCATTAAATCGAGTGGAAAGGCACTTGAATTGTTACAAAACCTGTCATATTAATTCTTTCCCAGTTCTCATTTTAGATAGCATATCCAATTAACAGTTCACTTTCCTAACAACGCCGGCATTAACCACTGCCTGTGACATCTCACTCGTCCAGAATTACCATATACATACGACACTTTCAGAATATTGTTACCATTGAATTACCAGTTACCTACAACGCCCGCTTAATCATTGTTAACGCGGATTAATATTTCCAGCGAACATCACGTTTTCATCATTACGCATTAATTACCTATGCGAAATGCCTATTTTCTTCTCGAGGGAGTTTCACCCTCTTCCGTGGAGATGTTATTTCACTAATTAGTGGGGATGAAATGTTTATTTCCAGAAGAGGGTGATGGTAGAGGGGTGTTGTATACACCTGAAGAGTAAAATTCGGTTTTATCGGGCGTTTGCCAGACACAGTTATCGATTCCGGCCGGCTCAAGGTCCTTCACCCCTTGCTCTTAACCACTGGATTCAAGGAACGGACGTGGGGCATTAAATCCACTGGATTTGTCCTTTTTTGTCTGTCGGTCTTTATACCTAAACGACAGTCGGCGGAGACTTTTATTTAATTGTTGGTGGAAGAAATAAATAAAAAGTCGTAACTTAATGGAGTTGTCGTAAATCTTGTGGAGCATATTAGTTTTTGGAGTTTTCCGAGGCGATAAAAGACAGTGGTATGTTATTTTGTTTGTTTAATCGTCTGCAAAAGAAGTAGGGGAGTGTGTGTGGGTAACTTTACATTTGTCTTTTTTTTCAGGTGGGGGGCTTTATTAAATTAGGTCCCTCGTAATGCGATTCTTCGGCAGTGGTGCGCAAACTATTTTTATTTCCAAACCCCCTCAGGTCGCGACCACGTTTTTTGAAGAAAAACCTTACATTTTTTTTTTATTCTCGAATTCTTTTAATTCAGCGACCAAAAAATATTTCTGGTGACCCCCACAGGGGTCGCGGCCCACGGTTTGCGCACCACTGTTCTATGGTAATATTGTTACGCAGAAAATCGGTTATATAAAACTTGTTGGGAAGATGTCGCTTTCCTGTCTCGCTAGTCGTATAGTTGGGGAGGGAGTTTTACAGGGGTAAGTGTGGAGTGACGGACATCGACCTTTCCGGGACCCCTGACCTTGGCCACCATTTTGGCGACCTTGGCGACAAATAGATCATTTCAGAAAATGCGACCCTTTTCTCGATATCTCTATTAGGAAAGGGAATACTCTTGAATATACGAGAAAACTCCATGTGACGTCACGGCCTGTCGGAGAGAGTATATAAGGACCGCATTTGGATCAGAGCGAGAAGTGTTGATCCATTGGGAACGACTTTAGAGTTTCGTCTGCAGTGCGAGTTAGGAAGCCGGTGAGCTGAGCGCTATTGAAAGTGCAGTTATTGTCGTTACTAGTTATTTGCTGACTGTTTGTGTTAAATATCAAAGTGCTGAACTGTTAATACCTGTGAATTGTTGTCTGCTTACATTGCTAATCTGTGCAAGAACTATTGTTTCCTGTACCTGTGCTAGGTATTTTCCTGCATATTTGTGAATAAACCTTCATTTTCCATTATCCTGCGTGTTGGACTGTTTACACCATACACCCACAGAAAGACTTTTGTAACACTATTAAGTTTTATTTTCAAAATGAAAAATAAAGAGGAAGCAAAACACCCACATTCTTCTTGAAAGATAAAGACAATACCAATTATGTTCAAAGAACCAAAGCAGACGCTTAAATTTATACATCACGCAGAATCTTCTAAAACTTTCTAAACGGATAATTTTACTCAATGTTGATAAAAAAAAATAAAAAAATTTCAATATTTAAAGAAAGTTAACTAATTGAAGAAGCAGGCAATTTCTGTCGATGTGCGTGTAATTTCAAAGATGGGAGAAATAAAATGTATTAAATCGGCATTATGTGACAGCATAAAACGATAATCAACACGATTTGATGAAAACAAGCGTGCGGTGGCCCTTGCCTAGGGTTCTGGAATCGGAAAATTGCGAGTTCGAAGCCCGATTCGAACATAGATCATGGAGACTCGCTGTATGTCAACACTAAACCTGCCGCGGCTTATCAAATGACCGTTTTTCTAATGGCAATTTCAATGTACCGGTGAAATGTCGGTACGTTTAGTGTTCTAATTGCCACCGTGTTGGATTTTAATTTTACTTTCTTTTACGAAGCATACTGAGAAAAATGAAGTAAAATATTGTAGTGGTTGTTAAATTTATCATTTATATTTACCTTTTTAACTGTGTTCATGGGTCCAGGCGAAAATTGGGGCCGTTTTGTGGCCCCTTCACAAAATTCAAACTCATAAAAACGGCCCCTTCACAAAATTCGAATTCATAAAAACGGCCCCTTCACAAAATTCAAATTCTTAAAAACGGCCCCTTTTTTTTAGTCTGACTTCTTTTTTTAAAATTTTTGAATGCGGCATTGCACAATATATATATATATATATATATATACGAGTATTGTATCAAATTACTGCATATATTTGGTTCAATGAAACACTTTTGATATTAAACGTTAAAATATAGAAATATGACTGCTAAAATTGAAGGATTTACATTATAAAAATTTTTTTCCACAAAAATGGTCCCTAGAAAACCTGAATCGACTCCTGGTTACCATCGCAACAATATTAAAATTGGCCACATAAACCGCATTATTGAATTTGCACCGAAAGTTTTCCGTATTTTTTTTTTTTTTTTTTTTGCGTAAGGCTTTTAAGAAGCTAATCTATCTATTAAATATATATCATCAAAGTTAATAAACTGATTATGATACTCTTAAAAGCTTATCGATATAAAAGTTATCTCAAATCATCGTCATCTTGAGGAGAAATTTTCTCTTCGCTTTCATCGTCACTGAGATTTTTCCCATACTTAATCCAATTTTCAGCTTTCTCACCGAGGCGTGAAACTTTCCCTCTCTTTCCTTAAATGCTGGGAAACCACGTGGAACTCTTTACGTATCCAAACGTTTGAGCGCTCTCTATTTTATTTGTTGCTTCAGCTGCTCGTGTTTTGTCTGGATGCGTGCTGAAGTAGTAGAGAAGCGAATTTTGTATCGTGCTTTCACCCTGTATTACGCAGTGATGCATATTTACATTTTTGGCTTTTGCGACTGTTTTTGAATTTTTTGATGTTTTTTACTGACTGGATAATCAACCTTTGTAAAAATTAACTAACAATGTTATTGGGAAATTTTTAGTTACGAAATTACACTATTCTTATTAATGTTAATTAAATACGACTTAATACGATGTGTTTATTAATTTGCTTTTACTTTTGTTTTTTATTGCTTCCACATATCTAACTCTTTTTTTTTTGCAAATTATTACTTTATTTTAATTACTCTTGCCAATTTTCGTATTTTTAATTAAAAATTTATAGTTTATTATAATTACTATTTTATTTTTCCTATTTTCCTTACATTTATTTATGCAGATGTACTTAACAGACGTTTAAAAAAAAAGAAAAATTACACAGAATAGATTGATTTACAATAGCAATTCATTAAATTATGTGTTGAAGTCATTTAAAAAAAAAAAAAAAAAACTCCTTGTGACATACTGTTTAAACCGTTGACTGGAAATTTTGAACTACTGAAAATGTTTTTATTGAATAGAGTTTTCTGAGGATAAAGAACAAAATTCAATTTTAATAATTCAATCATATGGCCGCTTTTAATTTTGTTGTGGTAATCCTGGAAACAAATGGGAAAATTGATTAAAAATTCAGATCATAGATTAATTCTTTTGAAGACAAATTGCGAAGATTTGCGTTAGCCTTATCTGACAAAAACAGATAATTCGCGAACTGCAAAAGGGGAACAGATCCAAATCACAAACCCTTTTTAAAAGGAGAATTATTTTTAATCAAAGATGTACATGAAATGTGTTGGAAGACGAACTCGCATTTTTCGAAAAAATTAAAATTTTGTTTCACCAGGAACAGCAGTAAATGGTTTTTGACATAGACTTGCGTCTCTCCATAGTGGTCTAATGGTATGTGGGGAAAGGAAAAAAATTATGGATTTTTTTCGTGCTAAAGTTAAACGCTTATAGATCCGCAACCAAATAACATAGAGAGTTGGGTTTAGTTTCATTTAACAGAGAAAGGTGGACATTGAAGATTGCAAAAATAATTTTGGAATTTGGAATTACGGTTTAGTCACAGTCGAGCTGCAAAGTTGGTGAAAATCACTAAAAATTTCGTCGTCATAGCGACCGATCGTGCGCCCGCAGACTAAGGCAGTTCAGCCATCGATCTGAGGTTCACGCGAAATATTACTCTAGAATTGTTGAATTACGTCTTATTTCGTGCTAAAGTTAAACGCTTATAGTTCCTCAACCAAATAACATAGAGAGTTGGTTTTAGTTTCATTTAATAGAGAAAGGTTGACATTGAAGATTGCAAAAATAATTTTAGAATTTGGAATTATGGTTTAGTCACAGTCGAGTTGCTAAGTTGGTGAAAATCACGAAGAATTTTACATAGGAGTCGCACTAGACTAATAGTCACTATAGAGTTAATAGTCAAATAGAGCTACTTTAGTGACAGAAAGTCACAGTTGACTAAGGTAAGTAAGTCTACACCCCTCAATCCCAGCGGCCGTTTCGCAGAGACAGCCTCAAGTCGAATTTTTTTTTTTTAATGATTCCTGTAAAATTAGTATTTTATGGCTTGTTGCCTTTCTGCAGTGTGCTGTTCCGATATGAAGGTTTATTTTATCAGTTTATTTGATGTCTTATTTGATTTATTATGTACAACCATAGAATAGAATTAAATTTTTTGTGTCGCTAATGGTTAATTATATTCAATAATTTTTGTCACGCCATTTATTGTTTTAAGAACATGTTCAGAATGCACATTTCATTAATAGAATCGATGAAACTAACTCAAGTGCTAAATTCCTACCTATCTATTAAGAAGTATGTCATCAAATTCGCTTCTCGAAAAATACCGAATTGTTCTCATAACCGCGTTAAAAACGTTTGACTTTCATTTCTTGAATAAAATATGGGAAAACTACTTCAAAAAACCTTATTTCGTTTTAAGTATGGCTTATGGCTAAAAACAGCTTGTTACCAACTGACAATACTGTTTCAGAAAAAAATTCTTGATAAAATTCTATAATGTCAAACTTCCTTCCTTTCCTTCAACATTGTAGAATAAAATATGGTATTCTCAATCGTAGGAACAAAGCAAAAAGATGCATCCTCGAGTGAAAAACATCCATTTAAATTTTATTTTTTCATCAGCACTCAGGCTGCCATCTATATGTTGTAAATTGATTTAATAAAATTTTCAATATCTATCCTATTGGAAACAACAGGCTTTAGAGCTTCAGTCTTATTCTCAAGATTTAAGACAAAATTGTGTTTGTTGCTTAAAGACAACACTGGGCATTTTAAGAATTAGTTAAATAAATGACGTTAAGCTAGTAAAACTACAGAATCATCCCTAGCACATTGTATGACACGAATTCAGTACGTCTAATTTTGAATCCTATCTTCATTTTTATCAGACGAAAAAATATTGCTTGTTAATTTTTTTTAAAAAAATTCCACCATAATTTAATATAATCGTTTGCTTTAGTGCGTGAATTCTCGTTTTTCGTAAAAGAAACCAAAACTAGTCTCTCCTCATACAAAATACTACGGAAACTACTTGAAGGGGGAAAAAAAAAAGGTCGTTCTTACTATGTTTATAACAGTAACATAATCAGCTGGTCTCGACTTGTTCTAAAAAAGAAATAAATATAAATCACACCTGAAATCCAACCCTTTATTGCAGCGAATGTGGTAATTAGGAAAACTCCGTGTTTTTCTGTCATTTAGTTGCGCAGGGTGTGGTTGACAGTTCTGTTTCATCCGTTTCGCGAAATCTTTTTTTTTTTTTTTCCCCTCTCTCTCTTTGTCACCTGCGGCTCCACCCGATTCGCGTGTTACTGCTTTGATACAAAACAAAGCAAAAAAAGTTTTGGTTTTTGGCTTGGTTAATAAATCTCTCTTAATTTAAAGATGTAGTGATTGTTTGTGTACGAGTATTTCCGTGCTATATCCGACACATGCCCGTTGACAATTGGGGATGAAATTGGCGGATTCGTAAAAGGGCAGTTTTGCTGGATATAAATTGGGAGGGTTATGTATGTTGAATCATTTATTAGCTTCAAGGGTTTTGTTTTATAAATGTATAATTTGGTTTGAAATGACTTGTTTCCGTAATAAAAATGATTGCCAGCTAAAATTATTTCGCTTAATATAATTAATAAAACAATTATTACGCTTTCAAATAAATGCTGTGATAAACTTAAGATTTTTTTTTTTGCTTTACAACTTTAATAGAGAGATATCGTGTGTGCCAAATTAAACATTTTTTTGAGTTTTAAATTATACTGACATTTCTTTATATATAGAAGGTAAAATATTGGTCGAAATACTAGACTTCTGCAATAAACTAAATAAATAACCAGTGGCGTAGTGGCGCTTATTCAATAAATAACCAGTGGCGTAGCGGCAACTTTTGTCCCCAGAGGCGAACTTGCAATATGCTGCCCTTCATTTACAAATTGCATATGGGACATAAACCTCAAAATGAAGAAATAAATTCCAGGAATTTTTTTTTAGTAACATAATTCGTCGTGTAACGCATTCGAACTCTCAAGATAAGTTGCGAAATCGCACTTCCACCATCAGTCTTTCTCATTGGCAATTTATCGACAAAAGTCGGGAAATACGAATTAATTATATTGGTTATTACTTTCTCGTATACAAAGAGAAAGTATTGTAATCGTCAAAAAATTCGAACTCGAGATTTTGACGAATCTCCACGTTTTAGACCTCCCTGAGTCCGAAAAACACAATTTTGGAATTGTGTCTGTCTGTGAACACGATAATTCGAGAATTATTAGATGTACGGGGATGAAATTTGGTACGTGGTCTTTAAACATAATTTGTAGGTTTCTATCAAATTTTAGACAAAATCCGTGAACGGGAAGCCCGTAATGTCTGTATGTCCGAAGTCATGCGAACACTATAACTCAAAAACTTGAATAGCTAGATGGATAAAATTTGGTACACAGTTTTATCGTCATGAATGTAGGTCCGTATAAAATTTTGGGCCAAATCTGTCAAAGGGTTGACTGTCTGTCGGTCTGTATAATTTACCTTTGAAACCAATCCGCTCCACGCGCATGCGTACGGAATCAATCGTCTGTGCTCGCGAAAGGAGCGAATGACGTCAGTTTGTCCTTGAGACGGCAAGAGTGAAACCTAGCAGTGCGCGCTGGATTTGTTTTAATCGGTACGCATCTCTTTGAATTCTTTACCTAGATATTTTTCAATCACTATAATGAAAAACCTTCTGATAGTCATTGGATTCTGGATAACAGTAGGTTCGGATTTTTTTAGCCACGTGGGGGAAGGAGAAACGGCACCTTTTGGGGGTATTGTGGAACTTGCGCACAGTCGCATTTGCGATAAGTCATTAAGTAGTGTTCTTTGCGCACAAGCGTTGGAAAGGTTGCAGTATTGTAAACTTTCTAGATGTCTATATGATTTGGCTTGGCTTTGGCACATTGAAAACCTTGGACATATGGCAATCAATCAATGTCGGTAGAAGAATGACACTTCGTTCCCCTGATAACACAATGATGCTTTCGTGGGAAAATGTTAAGGACCTTAATAAATGATATTTTCAAACAAGTGACTAATACAGATATAATTTAAATTAAACAATAAATAATCCATATAAATTAATCGTTATGTTAAATAAATTGAAAATACATGAATGTAATTATCAACTTTCCCTTGGGAAAGTGGTGATTATCTCATAGAAAAGAACCCTCACACATTGAGCGCTCTCTTAAGTATGCATTCTCTATTGCCCCTCTAGTTGTTCGCCAACTTTTCCTACCAAAGGTAATTGCGATCCAGTAAACATACAATGTGTGCGCAAATTCCACTAGTTAATGATGTGCGGAAATGCGCCTGTGCGCATCGGACACAGAACCCCTTTTGGGTGAAGTATACGAGAAAGTTTAGGGGAGAAAACTCCCGCTGGTTTGTAGAAGTACAGTGACTGAGCTAGTGCCGCTGCTCTTCTTAGTTCTACAATTGTTTTCCTCCATGTCTGATTTTGCCGCCCCTTTCGAAGTGCCTCCCTCATCTAGCTACGCCACTGTATGTTACTAAGTTTTGCTGCAAATTATTTTGTGAGAGGGAAGAATGGTATTGGTTAAAAGTACCTATTCTTTAAATATTCGTGCTATGTTTTGTCTGTGGTGGCTTTAACTTGTAAACATTTCCCGGTAGTTTCCCCGGGATAATGAAACCGACGCCTGGGCAACGCAAGCAAAGCACTTCACTTTTGTTTAAACACTTGCCTTCCTTTGACGCTTAAAATGTGCGTCATAATAACTTTTGACGCTTCCTTAATGCTAGAATGATGTTTTCCTCGTTTAAATGGGAAAAATGTAGCTATTTTTGTCTCCGAATTAAAAGGTGTCTTACATCAGCACTTGTTTTCTACAAATCTTGCATCTTAAGTGCTAAATTATATTTCTAACTTTTTGCCGTGAGTTGTATCATCATGTGCAAT
>BGPR01032607.1:0-17417 GCA_013235015.1 Araneus ventricosus | reverse complement strand
ACACGATAACTGGAGTAATTTTGATTTAATTTTAACCAGCTTGGGATATGTTGTTAGGATAGTGAAAATCTTGGTCGAGTTCGTAGATGGGCTATCCAGCTCAAAGGGGGGTGGAAATGGTGGGGGTGAGAATTTTCATTTCTCCATAAACCCTTTACAATTGAAAATGGAATGAAAATTAAAATTAGGCGAATTATAGCCTTATCATAACGAACAATTTTTGAATTTAAAATTTTTCGATAGCTGCAATTGCTTAGAAGTTATGGGTTGAAAAGGGATTTTCCCTCCCCTCCCCTTAACTTAAAAGTGCCTTTCAACCTATACATGTTACTCCTTGTTGGAAAGCTCTCTTCACTTGCAATCTCTTCCATCCGCTTTCATTCTTGCAACTCTAATCCTTCTGAAAATAGAGGGCGAAATGTTCTTTTCCTTATTACACTGCGCTGCATGAAAATCGGCTCCGACACCATTCCTGCAAATTCTTATGTAAAATGACCCCCTGAATCCGAATATGACCCCCATTTTGCCCCATCACCCACCGTTTCTCGGGACGCCCCACCCCCTATTTTTATCACTGTCCGGTAATTTTATGGCCATGAATTTGATTTGGAGGTGGAAAACGATTATTTTAACCGTTAAATGTCTTCTGAGGGGCTACAGAGGTGAAAAGTTCTAAAATATGAACATTTGTAACAAGGGGGGATTTGGGAGGGATTTCCCCCCTTAAATTTAAAAAAATCAATAAAAATGACCGGTTTTTCTGGTTTGTTTTCGCAATTTTTTCACTTATTTTCTACATATTCCAGCTTCCAGCCCCCTCCCCCTTTTCCTCACCCAAACACCCCACATAATAAAAATATATTGCAACAATTTTGGCTGAAAACGGGTAAGGGGGAGAGGTCCCGAAGCCATCACAAGAAAGTTTGGAAGATTCACTGTACAACGTTGCCGCTCTTTATTTTTTTCACTGTTATGTAATTTTACGGCTATGAATTTGATTTGGAGGGGGGAAAGGATTATTTTAACACTTAAATTTAAAAATAAAAATACAATAAATAAAATTAATGTATAAAAATAAAGTTTGGAAGTTTCATTCATTCAACGTTGTCGCTTTTGCACATCAAACTCGGATTAAGCAAACAGTTTGTGAAAGCAATGGATAAGACAGGTGATAGATTTAACTTTTTGAAAACTAAATTTCCTCGTCTTAGTGAGTCTAAAATCGAGGAAGGAATTTCCGTGGGCCCCCAGATTAGACAACTTTTTAAAGATTCAACGTTTATGAAACACCTGAATCGCAAACAAAAACGAGCATGGCTTGCATTAAAAAATGCGAGCATGTTGGCAGAATACTGCTGGTCATTGGTATGAAAAACTTCTACTTCAGGGTACAAGAGGAAAGCAAGCACCAGATGAAGGTACTATATTATAAATTACATTTATTATATTTTATATTATATTATCCATTATTATTATTATTATTTATTATATATTATATTTTTATTTTTAAATTTTTTGTGTTAAAATAATCCTTTCCCCCCTCCAAATCAAATTCATGGCCATAAAATTACATAACAGTGATAAAAATAAAGAGCGGCAACGTTGTACAGTGAATCTTCCAAACTTTCTTGTGAGGGCTTCGGGACCTCTCCCCCTTACCCGTTTTCAGCCAAAATTGTTGCAATATATTTTTATTATGTGGGGTGTTTGGGTGAGGAAAAGGGGTGGCTGGAAGCTGGAATATGAAGAAAATAAGTGAAAAAATTGCGAAAATAAACCAGAAAAACCGGTAATTTTTATAGATTTTTTTTAAAATTTAAGGGGGCAAATCCCTCCCAAATCTCCCCTCTTGCTACAAATGTTCATATTTTAGAACTTTTCACCTCTGCAGCCACTCAGAAGATATTTAACGGTTAAAATAGTTGTTTTCCCCTCCAAATCAAATTCATGGCCATAAAATTACCGGACAGTGATAAAAAATAGGGGGGGGTGGCATCCCGAGGCGCCCGCCCCCCCCCACATGGGGGCCATATTCGGATTCAGTGGGTCATTTTACATAAGAATTTGCAGGAATGGTGTCGGGGCTCAAAAAAATTTTTTTTTTGCAGCGCAGTGTTATTAGTAGTAGAGATGTATATAACGCTTTTCCTACGTTATCTTGTGAACACGATAGCTGGAGTAATTTTGAAGTAAATTTAACCAGAATGGGATATGTTATAAGGATAGTGAAAATCTCGGCCGAGATTGTAGATGGGCTATCCAGCTCAAAGGGGATGGAAATGGTGGGGGTGGAAAATTTGATTTCCCCATAATTCACTTACGATTGAAGATAAAAAGAAAATTCAAATTAGACGAATTATTGTCTCATAATAACGAACAACTTTTGTACTGAAATTTTTTTATAGCTGCAATTGCTTAGAAGTTATGAGCTAAAAAGCGATGTTCAATTTCACCCGTAATTTATGTTTTCCCTAAAGCTCCGTTACGATTGAAGGTAGAAAGAAAATTTCAATTAGGAGAATTATCACCCTATCAATGACAAACTACTTTTATATTGAAAGTTTTTTGACAGCAGGAATTACTTAGAAGTTATGAGCTTCCTCCCCTCCTTCTCCTACTTAGAGTGCACTTTAACCTATGCATGTGACACCTTGTTGAGAAGCTCCCATCAGCCGCATTCACTTCTGTTTTTTTATACGGTAAACAAGCTGATATATCTGGGTTTGCTTTAAATTAAAATGCTTTCATGTCTAATATTTTTAATGTAAAAACTGTTACTGTATAAAATTATAATACATAATTTCCTTTTCTGATCTGAAACGTTTTTAATTTAAATAATAATATCAATTGAAACAGACATTTTTTAAAAACAACCGATAGCTGATTTTCTCCATAAATTATTATTTATTATACAGGTACTTAAAATTTTGTTAATAATAACTAAAGTAAAAGAAAGGTTTTAATGAGTATTTTGAAACAATTAAATTAAATAGTTAATTATTCATTAATTTAAAGTACGAAAATAAATCAAATCAAATGTTGGTCTTGATATAAATTGTTAATCGCTTGCTTTTAAAATTTTCTTTTCGCATTCGTCCAGAATTCTGTTAATGTATTCTACCTTCAAACGAACTTCTAAGTGACCTGCCTAAGGAAGTGAATCTGTGCTTTGCTCTGCTGAACCGTGGCCCTCGAGAATGAGAAGGCCTACTCGCTCAACCGCTTTTAACTGTGTGAGTCATAGCTAGTGGGCGACGGAAGAAGAAAGCCGGCTACTCAGTCTGCATGTTAACTCGGTGAACGAACGTCAGTGCCGACTCTGAAATATTGGATTTTTATACTGGATTAATACTTTCACCCGGAAAAAGTTTTACACCCAGATGCAGAATTAAAAGGAGGAGATAGCCTGATTAATTGAAGGTAAGTTTAATTCTTTTATTATCCGCAATTCAAACTTAAAGTAGGAATGAATCTTGTTGATGTTAAGCCTATCTGTTATTCTCACTAGATAGAAGAAAACAATCGAGTTTAAGCTTAATTTCTGAGTGTACTCTCTAATTTCTTAATTTTAAATTCACTTAAATGAAACTATAATCTACTCTTCATTATTTATTTTTTCATTTAATGGTAACAATTATGTTATAAGTTGTGTAAAATGTTGTATTGAGTTAAGATTCATTTTTCATATTCTATTCAAGCTTTAACTACAAATTACGATTGTGAATTGAATTTTTAAATATTATTTCAATGATTAAACTGTTATCCCAATGACTACTTAACTGAACTCTATTTTGTTTGAATTTTATATTGTTATTTTAATCTCTGTTTGTTAAACAGTCTTATCAGAATTCTTACTCATTCGATTATTATTCTCTTGTTCATAATTTTCGCATAAAAATATTTTTAAATATGCAGTTTGTAGAATTTTTCATTAACTAATCTCAAGCCCTTAATTTGATAATTATTTAGTTAAATAAAAATTTCATCATTCAAACAAAATGAATGAAGTGTGTTTTTAATGTAACAATGCAAACTGATATCTCTAAGATTATCAGTAAGAGAGAATTTTATGTTAATTTGTTTCAACTTGTGATATAATTAATTCAGCTGTAATTGACTGTAGCTTTAAAACTGTTATTGATATTTGAAATTGTTTCTTTTTTTATTGTTTGAATCATCTGAAAATTAAAGGTGTGATGATATTTAAATTTAATATTTGCAGGTTTTGTTTTTCATTAATTCATTTACTCCTTGCAAGTCAAAATTTGTTAAATATTGTTTGTTATGACAGTGATTTGAATCAAGTTATGGTTCAAGATTCATTTTTTCATATTCTATTGCAAGATTTAACTGCAAATTATGATTGTGACTTGAATTTTTAAATATTTCGATGATTAAACTGCTGTCCCAATGACTCGACTGAACTGATCTCTATTTTGTTTGAATTGTATTTTGATATTTCAACCTCTGTTAGTTAATCAGTCTTATCAGAATTCTTACTGTATCTATTATTATTCACTTATTCATAATTTTTGAATATGCAGTTTGTAGAATTTTTTCAGTAACTTATCCCAAGTCTTTCATTTGATAGTTACTTAGTTAAATAAAAATTTCATCATTCCTGTCAATGAATTTTGTTTTTAATGTAACAATGCAAAATGATATCTCTAAGATTATCAATAATATAGCATTTTATGTTGTTTTGTTTCAACTTTTGATATAATTAAATCAGCTGTAATGGACTGTA
This sequence comes from Araneus ventricosus, assembly GCA_013235015.1. NCBI lineage: Eukaryota > Metazoa > Arthropoda > Arachnida > Araneae > Araneidae > Araneus > Araneus ventricosus. The sequence goes on along the minus strand of BGPR01032607.1, from coordinate 12,670 downwards.
GCTTTAAAATTGTCATTAATAAGTGAAATTGTTTCTTTTTTCAACTACAGATTCGAAGTCACAGTGTTTATTGTTTCAATCATCCAAACATTAAAGGTGTGATGATATTTAAATGTAATATTTGCAGTTTTTGTTGTGGCTAGGATATTTAATTAATTAACCTATTGTAAGTCAAGATTTGTTAAATGATATTCGATAACCCAGTGATTTGAATCAAGTTATTGTTTATTTCATTTTCATAAGAAGCTGAAATGGAGCACTTTCACAATTTTATGAGAATTTATGCATTTCAGAAAGCAAAAATAATTGTTGCTCTTCTTTAAATAACACTTGCTTTTTTTCATACACCTATTTTGTCACAGATTATTACTTAAGATATTTGACTTATACTTTCTATACTATTCATTTGAATGTTTACTTATAAATTCTGCTATACTGTAAATGATTTTTCAGTCATAAAATAATTTCTAAAAAAAATCATGCCTGTGTAAACATTCATTTAATTATTACTATATGGTCACACTCTGAGCAGATGGTTTAGATACCTTTTTTCATTTTAAGAATATTAGTAATTGCTCTTAAATTGTGTGTCGATATTTAAGTACATAAATTTCGCCTTATTTTTAGATGCCAAGCAAATGCTCAGTTCCTGCCTGCCGAGGTAATTATGATGAATCGACTAAGGTAGCTGTTTTCAGCTTCCCAAATGATGAGCGTCTGAGAGAGAAATGGCTACATGCAATTCGAAGGACAGATTTCAAAATTACAAAGAACTCTAAGGTAAGGTAAAATTTGAATCAACAAGTTAAGTCATATATTGTAATATTTAGCAATAGTTTATCTTTTTGAATATAATTATCAGTTTGTAAAATTGTTTTTAATAGTTGTTAGTTAAATTAGGCAGATGCTATGATGCAAATTCTTTGTTACTTTCAATCTAAATAAAGCATTATAATTAATTAGGGTGTTTTGATATTTAATAAAAAGGATGAAAATACTCATAATTTTTAAATAGTAATTTTTAATTTGTTCTTTAAATTAGAACTTTAAAAAATTTCTATTGATTTGTAAGTTAATTTAAATTTAAAGATGTTATTCTACAAATATAAATTTTTCTATTGGTTTTTTTTCCAGGTATGTGAGAAGCATTTTAAAGATGGTGAAGTGCTGCGAAACTCGACATTCTACAATGAAAAGACGGGAGAAACGATATCTGCACCTCTGAAACGGCCAAAGTTGAAAGAAAATGCAGTGCCAAGTATTTTCCCTGGCTGTCCGTCATACATGTCATCCTCATCAGCTATTAGAGAAAGTCCGTCTAAAAAACGACAACGACTGGAACAAGAACAAATTAATTTTGCTGTGAAAGAAAGCTTAAATAGTAAGCATGAATATGAACTGAAAACTATGTTCACAAATTTTGCTGAATTTCGAAATTGTATTAAAGGCCACAGCTTTTCTTCGTTTTGGACAGTTGTCGAAAAGAATGAAAATATGTTATTTTTTAATCTTTCTTTAAAAGATGATATCCCTTCTATTAAATATGCTGTAAGTGTTAGCAATGACCTCATGTTAAATGCTTCATTTATGGGAGAAAGGATTTCAAAATACAAGAAGGTCATATTACCAATTAAAGTGAATAATTTAAATGAAATATTTGATATTCTTGAGTACTTTGAAAAGGGTACCATTGTTGAATCAGAAAGCTCTCTAAATGACAAAATTCATGTTATTGAGTCTGTTATTAAAAATGCAGAAGATATATTTACTGACAAAAATAAGTTTTTCTTTGAATTTTTTCTTGAGCAGTTGCATCTACTTAAATGTAAACCTGAGCGCTATAGGTACTCTCCTAATATTCTTGTTTTTGCATCTCTTTTGTTTTATATGTCTCCCCAAGCTTATAAATTCCTCAGAAACTCCCATTATATGATTCTTCCTGATCCAAGTACCATTCGAAAGATTGGTACTATTTTAAAAAATTCTCCACAAACAGAAGAATATACTAATTTTCTTGTTTATGCCAAACATGCCTTCCATAGCTTAAAAGATGATGATCTTAAAGTGTTTCTAATGATTGATGAAATACATATTAAACCTTTTCTAGATTACAAAGGTGGAAACATTGTTGGAATGGCATACAACAGTTCTAACTTAGCAACTAGTGTTCAAGTGTTTATGTTGCAAAGTCTCTTTTCTCCTTACAAAGATGTCATTCATATTGTGCCGATTGATACATTTGATGCTTCAAAACTTTTTGATTTAATGAAGAAAGTTATAATGGGTCTTGAGGAAATAGGTTTCAAAGTAATGGGTATGGTAACAGATAATAATTCTATTAATCGTGCAGCAGCAAGTAACTTTGCTAATCCCCCTAAATTACAAGTGAAATATGACCACCCAGCAGATAAATCACGCCCCTTATTTTATGTGATAGACTCGGTCCATATTCTGAAATGTGTAAGAAATAATTGGCTGAATAATCATAAAAATGGCTATTATTTTTACTATCCTGATTTTGATACTCTAAATGTATCCACTGCCTCTTTATCCTCTGTGAGAAAGCTTTATGACTTGGAATGCTCAAGTTTATTGAAATTTGGCTATGGATTAACACGCAAAGCTTTATGGCCAACCAATTTGGAAAGGCAAAATGTGAAGCTAGCATTAAAGCTTTTTAGCACAGATGTTGTGCATGCTTTGAATGAGCTTGGAGAAAAATACAATTTGGAATGCTATGAGCAAACAGCTAAATTTATAAATATAATTTCCACCTGGTGGGATATTGTAAATGTTAAGACACCTGATAAAGGAAAGTTTAAACGCAATCCTATGTGTGAACCCTTAACAAGTAGTCCATCTGATAAAGGATTGATGTTTTTGAAACAGCTAGTTTCTTGGGTAAATAAATGGGAAAATCTGGATTCAAATAATGGAAGACTTTCCAAAGAGACCTTTCTTGCTTTAAACCACACTACACAAGCTTTTATTGAAATAGTTAATCATTGTACTAAGTCATTTAAAAAGGAATATATTCTCTTGGGTAAAATTCAAACCGATAAACTTGAATCTAGATTTGGGCAGTATAGAAGCATGGCTGGAGACCAGTATCACATTTCTGTGAGACAAATATACGAGACTGAAAGCAAGTTACGATTATGCCACGAATTAAAACTTGCTTCTCACAAGAAAGGTTCTATAACTGTTGATATATTTGATAATAGTGAAAAAAATGATGAGGAAAAACAACCTATAGATTTAATTTTCTGTGATATAATGGTTGAGGAATCAGACATTGAAAAAATAGCCGATACCTTACCCATTGTAACATATTTAGCTGGCTACTGTTCTCATGCTGCTTTAAAGAAAACTAAGTGCTCATATTGTCGCCAAAAATTGATAACAGATAAAGAATCTATTTCTCATGATAATTATAAACTGATAGATGTAAAAGATAGGGGAGGCTTATTATATCCAAGTAAAATAGTAGTAAATGCTGTTATCCATACATATATTGTAGTACAAAAGCTAATTAGTGAAAAGTATGAGGATAAATTTATTCAAGTTTTGAATCAACGTTCCTTAGTTGTTAATCTTGTAGAAGATATTTTAGTAACAAAAGATATTTTCCTTTCTTTTGATGTTTGTGTGGATGGGCATGATATATTGCATTTAATCAATATAATTCTAAGGTCAGCAACAAATAGTTTATTAAATAATTATTGTAAGGTGAAAAATGATAAACTGAAAAAAATACCTAATGTAACTGTAGTTTCAAAGAATAAAAGAAAGCTAGAAACATTTTCTAAAAATTCTTTATCTGACAAAAGGGAATCTAGTAAGAAATCTAATAAATTGAAAGAGGGGACAATGCCTAGGATTGCAGAAGTTTCAGAAAAGAATTCTGTATCGATGAAGGGGAAGCTGGTGAAAAACAAAATTTTATTTTAACTAATTGAATTACACTGTCAAAAAATAATGTATGTTAAATCTTAAAGGCTAGTGAAATTGTTAACTGTGCAGCTTAAAAAATACCAGGACCTAGTCTTTGTGGTGTTACAATGTGAAAAAACATATTTGAAATGATATTTGTATTTTGGATAGGTTTATATTTTGTGTATATATATTCTGAATAACTGTATTATGTTTGCTGTTGTTATTTACTTCATAGAAATAAATAAAATTGCTTATAAAACATTTTGTATCTTTTTCAATTTGTATTTTATTAATTTCTAACTCATTCATATGTATTAACTTAAAAGTTAAATTTGTTATTTCTTTACACAATTTTTAGTTCACAGATTTGCTATTTTTAAAAAATTCTGATAAAAAACATTAAAAGTATTTTGACATTTCAGCGATACTCATATTGCACAAATAATGTCGAAAGTTTGAATTAATATCTTTATTACAAATTTAGGTTTTATACTTGTTTTTGTTTATAGTGAGTTTTGATAATATCCTACCAATTAACTTTTCTTAAAAATAACACATTTGAGAAGTAAAAGTTATCATTTAAAACAACGATAAATTTTAAAAATCAGTTGGGGAAATATTGTAGGAAACTGTTGTATTAATCTTTACTTCAATTTGTATCTTATTGATTTCTAATTCATATTTATGAACTTAAAAGTTAAATTTGTTAGTCCTTTACACAATTTTAGTTCACAGATTTGCTATTTTAAAAAAATCCTGATAAAAATACATCAAAAGTAATTTAACATTTCATCGATACTCATATTCTACAAATAATGTCGAAAGTTTGAATTAATATCCTTTTAACAAATATTGTTTTTATCCTTGTTTATAATGAGTTTTGATTTTCTATTTGCATTTTGATAATATTCTACAAATTAACTTTTCTTATAAAAGAACACATTTGAGAAGTAAAGTTTTCATTTAAAAAAGACGATAAATTTTAAAAATCAGTCAGGTTAATATTGTAAGGAAAAAAATGTAGGAAAGGCAAAATGTGAAGCCTTGTATCGTAGAAGTTACAAAGGAAAAAGAGAAATGGGAAGCAAGTGAAAAAAAAACCAATTATATTTTTAACTAATTGAAATACATAAACAAGTCATAAATAATTTTCAAATCAATGTTGTTATATGGCCATTCAATATTTCTGAGAAATACTCAACGAAAATTTTCAAGAAAGCGGTATGTTAAACACCGAGAAATACTCAACGCAAATTTTCAAGCAAGCGGTATGTTAAACATCGGCAACCTTCCGCCCACTGTGGATGACTCATTCCACCAGCCAGCAGGCCTTCTCATTCTCGAGGGCCACGGCTGAACAGCTTCCCCGCCACAACATATGCCACTGTCGAGACCAATACATCAGTTTGAGTTGATCTGGAGGACCAGCATAATTGATGCTTTCGTTAAATGCGAGTTGAGCAGCTTCATTCGTTTTCCACAGGCACAAGGGAATACCGGAGCAGAAATTCATCGCAGAATGAGCCGGGTTTACGGAGAAAACTGTTATGCGAAAATGGTATCCCCCGGGAAGCACCATGATTTCTTAGATGAGAAGCCACCGATCAAGCAAGCGGGGTCTCGCTTTTCCTGGGGGTATAGTAACGGTGTGGGGCTCAGCAACCTCTACGCCGATGACAGGACGTACCTCCTTCCGGAGGGGTTGGGCGTGGTCGTTGGTGACCGTCAGCACTCCGAACTCAGTTCCGACTGCTGTCATGACGTCAGTTATTCAATGTCCCTGAGTGATAAGGTAGGACGGGGGTAACTTTGTTAAGGTTAAGGTGATGCGAAAATGGTGTATGAAATTTGAAGATGGACGAACTGATATCATGATGAAGGCGGACAAGGACGCAATACTGTCGCTTGTGAAGACTTCACGAAATGGTTCGAGAGAGATGGAGGTGATTTTCACCTTTTTCGAGAGATGACGGGTAGTTGTAACCCTAAGTCCCTTAACCCTAACCCTGTTGCTTCGATCTATCTTTTCTCAAAATCCGTTATAGATTCATGCTTGAAATTTTTTATGCAAGTAAAGTACATCTTTCTCTCTAATTATTATTTTCTTTCTCTCTTATGTTTGCAGGCTTCTTGGACTTCTTTTTACATGAGCTTTCCTCCGAATTGCGTTTTCTATAATTCCGAGCATACTTACGGGGCGTAAAAGACGACATCTGTTACGAGTTTGTAATTTTCAATTTCATACCAATTTTTACGTATATTCGGATAAATATTTTTATTGTCTCACTTTGGTCCTTGTAATACTCCTCAAGCTCTTCCAAATGACACCAGATTCAACCTCACAGCTAAAGGCGTTTTCACTGTGGTGTCTTGGCCTAGGTGTGACCAAATAAATGCAAGCTTAGGTTGACTTAAGTACTTTATTTATACAGCAATACTTAAGAGAACATTTCTCGCATATAAGTCTGGATTAAATATGATTATTTACAAAGTTCAGTCAATAAGATCATAGTTCTAAGACATCAAAGTTCAAGGGAAAACTAGTCCACAAAGAAGAATAATAATAATCACAGGATGGATAGCTTCCACCTATCAACGTGATACCGAACCACAAGACTACCAGGATGCTCGCAAGTTGATGTTCGCGCAAGTTCGGGAAAATGTCGATTCCTCGGGGTTGCTTACCAAAGTCCGAATTAATTCGGGACTTTAAATCCGAGCTGATCACACAGCTCTCTGTCGGCGCTTCCGGAGTCTGAAACCGAGTTCGAGCCTCCTAACGGTTATTCACCGCCCTTCCGTTCTCCATCCAGCATTCTGTCTTCATCCCCTACTTCAAGGGGTGGAGCTCCGCCTTCCTTCTACTCCACTGGCTAATCGTACTCCCGGGTGACCAACGACTAACTTCCCCTGTTCCCAGTAGTCAAACTCCAACCACGGGGAAGGTTCTTGGGTTTTGCCACCAGCGGCTATACAGGAGTGACACGAAAGGGTACCGCTAATGCGCTCTCTGACAGATATTGATTCCTCTGCTTTGTGGCGGCTCTCTGTGTGAAGCCATTATTTTTGCGCTCATCTCGTTAACGGCCACCAGGTGCAGCTGTCCTGCGGTTTGCGGCTGATATGAAAGAAACTGGACTCTCTTTCCCGTGGGAACGGTGCTATCGGGGAGGAAACATCACACCACGCTAGGTACACCTCACATAAAGCTAATTCATAACAATCACGCGCGTGCGCTTATACTGGTACTTCATGCTCGCGCAATTCGGTACGATGCCCGTGACGATTCCTTTTATTTAGAGTAGCTTTAGATGGCGCCATCTGTTGACAGTATATAGAAACACATTTCGCGTTTGCGCAGTAAAAAAATTATTTACTACAAATGCTCATATTTCCAGTAATATTCAAATTTTTGAATTAAAATTTTAATACAATGTTTCTTTTAGGTATTGTCAAGTATTCTGTAAGTTTCGTACAATTCGAAAGAAAACTCTCCATGTTATATTCAAAAAACTTGCGGAGTTTGAAATTTTCAATTTAATACCAATTTTTACTTATATTCTGTTAAATATTTTTATTATCTCACTTTGGATCCTTGTAATACTCCTCAAGCTCTTTAAAATGACACCAGAATCAACCTCCTAGCTAAACGCGTTTCCACGCTACACTTATTTATAACCTTACATAAAGCTAATTCATAACAGTCACGCGCATGAGCCTACACTGGTACGATGACGTCACAGGCAAAACAAATACCATGCGATAAACACTTACAGATATGATCTATCCGTTGTGTTGTCAACCATTCTTTTCTCATTATTATTCTCGTAGTTATGAGCGATTCGAATCTGACGTTTTTTTGTCACGCAAAAAAGTTCGACCGACTATCGCTGCAACGAGCGGAAATACGTTTTCACGTCAAAATTCGATCGTGACACTTTTCTTGAGTCCGAAAAATTATTTTTGGAACTATGACTGTCAGTTTGTCTATTAAAATGTTTATAATCGCAATAACTCAAAGACGGACTAGATAAACGAATGAAATTAAAATATTGTCTTAATTCGTCAGGACGCGCAAGGGGGTGTCCGACACGCCACGTAAAAGTTGAAAAATACAGACTTCCCTTTAATTGAAATCAGTCAAACCAATGCTATCTGCCTTTAAGGTCAGCTTCGAAAGATAGAACGTGTTGCAAGAAAAAAATTCATTTAAAAAAAATCGAAATTGAGCTTATGGGGCGTCGAACACTCCCTTGCACGTCCTCGCGTCAGGCTTCTTTGTTCAATTGAGTTATCGTTTTAGGGAGAGGAAAATAATTTTTTCTCGCTATTTAAGTTTTAGTGAGGAAATATGTGGATTCGAGAAAATTCGATATTTTTAAAATGGAGATTTGTGCGAATACAAGACTTTGAAACTGGAGAATAGTATAAGTAAAAATCTCAAGAGATTGATGCAAAAGTTTGATCATTCTCTACGTAATGTAACTGTATTCAGCTGGTACATGTCTTATCCACTTTCACAAAAACTATTGGAGGAAAAACTTAAAATCGTAGAAACTATTCTGAAAAATAAAAGTGTATTACTCCCTAAATTTAGTGGATCTAAAGGCGAAGCCCATCAGAATTCTTAGTTGTATTTCTAAAAATATGGTTTCCTCTGAACCCAAGAAAATTGGAAGCAGTATTTTTCTATCCAAATTGTATAACGATTATAATGTTGATGATTCTTTACTGTAAAAAGTTTTGAAAACGTGTGTAAGAAATATACTTTTCTTATGTGTTCGCAATGCGTTGAATAATATATTGTATTATTTACTAAATTTTTCGTCTAAAAATTTGTTCTTGTATAAAGAGAGCTGTTTGCACGAATCATTTGGAGCAGATATATCATAAAAATGTTGCTGGCTTTGCTTAAATAGCGAAATAACGAATTGGGGTGTCTCACACCCCCTTGCTAGTCTTCAAATTACTCTTCGTAGCCCAAGTCCTCTAGGGTTAACACTAAAGTTATGGATCTTTATGAACTTTGCAGACTGGGGAACCCTCTGAGTGGTTCGGTCTTCTTTCTAAAGCGATTCGAAAAGCGAGCGGCTGCAGAACCTTTATCTGTTTTAAAAGTGTCTTCCTCCCAACAGAAGATTTTCCCAAAAGCGCACCAGATCAAGTCTCTTCCCCCCTCTCAACTGTGGACAATCAGCCCCTGGAGGGGCGGACTAACCGCAAGAATCCGTTCTATTCAGCTTGGAACCTATTCAAACTTAGTTTTACTGCTTTCGGAGATATCACCTGTCGTGTGACAAAATTACACTTCATGTCTTCGAGATGCCTCGTTCTGCCCGTGTCCATTAACACCAGATGACAAAAATAAACACCGTTAGACTAGACAAATGCCAGACCATTGGGCCAAAAAAATGAAGGCTATATTACTTATTTTTCATGTTGTGAGTTTCTAAAAATATGAACATCATCGAAGTTGCATGAAAGTTGATATTCTTTAGATGTCTGTGACTTCAATTTATTTGATGTTTATTAATAGTTGTATTTCAGATATTGGCTGTACTTCATATTATTAGTTGTCTTTTTTATATTCTTGATTTCAATTTATTTTCAGTCTACACGTCATCATATTAGTCTACGAATGTAAAAATTATTTCCCTAATTTTAAGTATCAACAACAATGCCATTTTTATATATTTTACTAATCTCTGTTGGCACTATAAAACTTTTCATATTGTTTCTTGATTTAGTATTCGGTAAAAGGTAGAAAATTTAGAGCCGATCACAAATATAAACAGCGCTTAACTGGATTAATCCGTTTTGTATGCACATAAACACTTATTATATAGATAGTCACATAATAATCTATATTCCAAAATAGCCAACAATAATCAATATATATGAAGGATTATAAATAACCTTCTTAACCCTGAATAATGTTTTAAATAAAATAATATGCTACAAGCCTTTTGTACTGAAACTCGTTACATATGCTTTTTAAGAGAACGAGTTAATAATTCTCAAACTAAAGGTTACATTTTGAAAACTAATGCGCTAAATATTGGAAGAAATAGCTTATTCATATACCTTTATTTAGTACGCAAGAGATTATCTTCTATTATAATAAACGGAAATTTAATTCACCTGAAATTTGAAACATTGATACTATTGTCCAGGTACTAGAGCATCCAGTCGCAAATTTTTCAAAATTAAATTTGGGGACGTTCAAATATTACGTAGGCGGATACGTACGGGAGGGGATATGCGATTTGCTTATTTTTGCTGACAAGGGGGGAAGGGGAGTATGAGTGAGCGGAAATAAAGTGATTTTAATGTCTTACGTAAGACATTAAAATCACTTTATTTCCGAAAATCTCTTGTAACTTGCACAAATAATTTAATTTAAAAAAATTAAATTTGAAAAAAAGATAAATTTGGCAAAAGAAAATTGATTTTTGTAAGCTTAAACTTGAAATTGTAAGGAAATTAAACTTACTTTTTTTTTCATTTTAAGCCGAGTTAGAGTTTTTACTTTCTCGTATACGAATATACAAAGAGAAAATTGTAATCGTCAAAAAATTTGAACTCGAGATTTTGACGAATCTCCATGTTTTAGACCTCCCTGAGTCCGAAAAACACAATTTTGGAATTATGTCTGTCTGTGCGTCTGTGAACACGATAACTCGAAAACTATTAGAGCTACAGGGATGAAATTTAATATGTGGTCTTTAAACATAAATTTTAGGTTTCTATCAAAATTCCGTCCACGGGAAGTCTGTCTGTCCACGGTCATGTGAACACTATAACTCAAAAACTTGAATAGCTAGATGAATAAAATTTGGTACACAGTTTTATCATCATGAATGTAGGTTCGCATAAAATTTTGGGCCAAATCCGTCAAAGGGTTGACTGTCTGTCGGTCTGTATAATCGCGTACTTGTAAAAATTACATCTCCTAAACCCTTAGATAAATAAAAATTGGTATGACGTTTGCTAATATTAATTATAGGTCTGTGCCCAAATTTCGTTTGAATCGGTAATGAAAAAGGCGTTCAAATTGCATAATTAATTTTTCTAATCCGATTCTCCATACGCATGCGTACTGGTAGCAATCTCTGTGCACGCGGAAGGATTACATCACTTTGCCCTGTTTTACTTGCGTACTGGAAGCAATCTCTGCGTATGCGCAAGCTAACGAACGAGGTCTTCTCCTGTTTTCTCCTCTGCACACGGAGCTTGTGCATTGGCTACAGAATATTATTGATAGAAAATAAATATTGCTAACTTTTAATACGTACGCATCTCTTTCAATATGATTTTTCATCTATATATTTTACTATCACTATAATCTACAATGAAAAACCTTCTGATAGTCATTGAATTCTGGGTTACAGTAGGTTCGAATTTTTTATCCACGCAGGGGGTAGGGAAATGACAAATGTTTGAGAAGTATACGAGAAAGTTTAGGGGAGGTCACTCCCGCTGGTTTTATTTGAATTAATTCCTAAAATTTTTAAAATTAGATTATTATTGTTATACGTTTTGTAAGAAAAAAGAACAGGGGGGGGGGGGTTACGGTTTGCTTACGTAATTATAAGGGGTTTGCGATTTACTTATTTTTTTGCTGACAACAGGGGGGTCAAAAAATACCAAAAAAATGCTTACGTAATATTTAGACGGCCTATAATTTTTTTATTTATAATTTTTTTTATCGAAATGTAATGGCATATTATTGAGTTCAGGAGCATTAAAGTTTTTTTACCCACGTTAAAACGAAAATTGGACAATTGAATTAAAAGACCACATACAAATTTCATTTATCTAAGTCGTTGCGTTACAGAATTATCGTGTTCACAAGCATTTTGATTACAGAAACCAACAGACCGCGATCAGGGATTTCGTGTTAAAATTTAGCCACGGACCTGTTCTAATTTTTTTAAAGGCACCGATTTTATCTATCTAGCTATTTAAGTTCTGGAATTATCATGTTCCATATGAACCCTAACAGATAAATTTCCGTGAACGGACTTTATCAAAATTGATTGAAATATACTAATTTTTGTATTGATCCTTATACCAGATTCTACCTTCTTTTCTAACTCTAACCGTTGTTGAGTTATTGTGTTCACAAACATAATTCCAAAGTGGCTGTTTTCGATATGAGTCCCAAAAACTGAGGATTCAATCAAAATCTCATTAATTTGAAAATTTACGATCAACGATTATAATTCTTTCTCTTTGTATACTTCGTTTACTAGAATGCAAAACGATCAAACTTTTTTTCCTATCCACCGAGTACGCTAGCTACAGAAGTAAAATATTGAATTTTTTTTTTTTCTACAGACAATTTTTTTTACAAACCTCAAAATCAGAAGAATAAGGAGAAAAATTTAACACCTATTCGAAATTAATCAGGTGCCTTTTCTGTATAAATGCTTGGACGTTTATCGTTGTGATATTCAAACATTTTGGGTCTTTTCATACCAAATATAAAGGAAATTAACTAACATCGCTTGACCACTTTGTTTTTCTTAAAAATAAGAATTATAGATCTAATTCAAATATATCATACAGCTTGAAAATAAATAAGAGTCATTATTATCATAAGTTCAAATAAAAACATTAATATATAAATCAAATTTTATTTAAAAAATTATACTTTACAAATTACATACACACACAAGATATTGCCAGGTAAACACATTGTCTAGCCTGTGACGGTGGAGTTTGAAATAGA
>BGPR01032606.1:0-17417 GCA_013235015.1 Araneus ventricosus | reverse complement strand
TGTGCCGTTTGTATTTCCAGAGTCCGTTTCCAATTCAGTCGTTGTGGAGTACTTTCTCATTTTGGTTGATCTCTACATTTTTCAGGATTTCAGGAGGGACTATTGATTTTTTTTTTTTTTTTTAAGATGGAATCGATCAATTCTGCTCTGGCAGCTTCGACCATCATGCCAGGCGCAGTCTTTCAAGTAATGCTTTCCAGGAACAGATTGTCGGTTTCCGTCCTCTTCTCATCGTCCCCTTGTAAATAATTTACTTAGAGATGCTTTCCTGCTTTAATAGTCCATCAAGGCATCCTTTCTAGATAGACCATTTGTAAAAGGGCAGTTCTTCCAGCATCTGTTCTCAGCATTTTCTTAGTTTAATTTTAAGCTGGTGCAGTGGACTCACCAAGGCTGATTTTTTTTTTGAATCATCTCATGTCCCAGCTGTTGAGTACTCAGCATCAAGAATTCTCTTTGACAGATTTTGGTTTCAATCCTGCTCGCCTTCTGAACCTGCTCTACAATTTTGGAACTTACTCTTCCACCCCGTTATAAAACAGCATTTTTCATGGTAAATCCATAGCATGATAGATATTCTACATGTCAGTAAAGCAGCATGAGTCTCAGACAATGCCCAATGACAGAAGGCAGATGGTCTTGGGTGGCAGATGGAATTTCCAGAAAGGGAGATGGAATTTCAAACAGAGAGGGATGGGGCGGAGAAAGGAATCGTCCTCCGCCATATCAGCTGCACCTGCAGTGGTGGCCAGCCAGAGTGATGTGCTTTAATTGCAAAAAAAAAATCCACCCATATAAAGAACCAAACTTGGTATTAAAGCGGTTTCAGTTAAAAGGTTTTGGATAATCAGGGAGTTTTCTATATATAGCTTTTGCAATGAGGCTGGCACATTTTGGAGTACACTATATAGCAAAAAAAAAGATGTCTTTTTAGAAAGAATGATTTGAAATGCTCAGAACCTGTACGCTCAGGATACCAGTAGTATGTACAGGTGAAGGAACGACTTGATGTAAAATTCACGATGCCATCAGATCAGGATAGGCACATCGACTTCGAGGTATGCAAAATCTGCAGGCCTTAGAGATGTAGTCTGAGTGGAGTTCTTTCCTTACTTCAGTTTCCCTTCTTGGCAAGCACAAATAGTATATTTGATATTTTGCTTACTACAATTCTAGAAAGGAATGCAATCAGGGATGAAATTGATTGGAGCACCATTACAAAAGCGGCACTAACTTTTTTCTGCCTGGTAAGTTGTTCTGGGGCTGGGTTACAGGATTTTTAAAACATTTCATATACTCGCATTCCCTTTTTTCAGCAGAGAATGCTACTACAAGAGTTGCTTGAAGGCAATCTTTTAAAGGCAACAGTTTTTATCGCACAGATGAGGAGGCCATTCAGCATTGAGTTTGGGTCGTCCAGGACTGCTTGGCATTTTCACGATAGGGTATTCTCTGTGGGCTTACGAAGTCCCTCCATACAGAACTGGGGCAACAGGGTGCTGGCTTTGCTTTAAAGTCCACTGCAATGTTTTTTTTTGCTTCCTTCAAAGTGGTGACTTTCTTCTGGTTTTGGCTAGAATCTGAGATTTTTCCCTTTTTTGTACTCATTTCCATCTCAACTGCTGGCGTTATTTTTTGAGTCGCTATTTTGCAATTTATTTCGTTTTTTTTTCTTTTTTGTAAGATTATTCATCAGAGATATTCATTCTTCAGCAAATTTTCCTTGTCCTCATGTAGTGTTCAAGTCTACAAATTCGTCTTTGGTTACGTCAATGCTTGACGAGTTTGTGCTCCATCACGTAGTACAAGGAAAAACATACCTCAGTCGTCTGCCGTTGCCACCATATTGAATATTGGTATACTTTCTAGTGTATTACCTGGAAGATCATGTTTATTATACAGGCAGTTTTATAAGTATCAGTTATTCCTGCATGGTTGTATGGTATCGCCAATCCGTTGTAGTGGTAGATGAGCAGTTGATTTGACATTAGAATTAAGTCGTTTGGTATGGCAATGTGGGAAGATGTTAGATGAGATCTTTCTATTGCTATTTGGAAGAGATGGTTTTGTAAGTTGACTTAAAATATATGCATTTTGAAAATATAAAGAATTGTTGCCTTGAATGAGATTCTGTAAGTTACATAATGGTTGCAAAATAGGAATACAGAGGGAGTAGTTTGACTTTCCACAGATGATAGATAGAGAAAGGAATGGACCCTGATGTAGACCCCTTTTTTTTAACCTGTGTATGGGTGCCTTTGGTGCGCCGATCATTTTTCCTATGCGAGTGCATAAATGCAATAAAGTTAAGGATTGGTTTTCTGTATTTCAGTTTGATACATATTAAGCTCGCCGATCATGGTAAAATTGTCTCTAGATGAGTATGATTTTCCATGCGAACAAGAATCATCCCATGGTGGAATTAATTTCATTTCGCTCCCTCGATAGGTTGCAATTTATTTAATGGTCGATTTTCAACTAGAATACAGGATTCGATAAGTTCAAATATATCTTTAAAAAAAGTTACAATTAGTTCTGTATTTAGTGCGGCGTAATTCGAAGATCGATTGTTTGCCTTAACCCGCAACAGCAGTAGTATCATTTTCTTGACTCATTTTGCAGGGGTTTTTTGAGCATAATTTTATAATGATTCACTCCACATTAAATGTAAAGAATGATACATGGCATGAGAGGATGACGTTAGTTCGTGGTTAGATTGTGATGCTGATGATGCAGAATTTCAACTGATGAGCGATGACGAAATCATCGCCCAAGTACGAAAACCCAATAGCGATGACGATAACAGCGAAAGTGATGAAGATGAGGTGATGAAACTTCTAAAATAAACAACTCCGATGCTTTTGAATGTTTTGCTAAAGGACTGATGTGGTTGGAGCAACAGACTGACTCTGATTCTATAGAACTTATGCTACTGAAACAACTTCGGAACAGAGAGGCTAAAAGACGTCAGTCATGCTTTCGGCAGAGCAAACTTCCGTTTAAGCCAATGGAAAGTATGTATCATATAAACATTTACATTGCATTTTCTGACTTGTGTGACATCTATTGAACAAATTTATTGTTTATAATTATAGTAATATAATTAAAAGCATCACATTTAGTTATTTTGTACATGTTTAAAATTTTTGCGGTCTCCTGACGGCCATTTTTAAGTGCTCTCTTTTATCCGGAATTTTCTATTTACCGACGGAGGTCCCATACCGATCACTTGGGCTAATCGAGGTATTACTATATATTGTTACAAACACCTCTGCTGGTTAGGCGTTTGATCAGCAATCTGCTAAATTCGGGTTGGATATTGATGAGTTTTCTATTTTGTTATTCAGAGTTCAGGGTAAACGTAGGATCTGACTTCTTTTTTTTTTTACCGGACCCCTCAATACGAATGTGTATTTTTTCTAAAAAATTTTATTAACATTTTAAAATTATTTCTGTTGACATGAATTTAAAATTTGCTGCTGATTCCTTAAGGAATTTATACAAATCATCAATCACAAATGGCAACTAAAATTAATTTTAGTACTTTAGTTTCATTTTCTGAGAAATATCTCACAGCAATCAGCTTAAGATTGAAAATGAAAAAAAAAAAACTTTCAACTTTATTCAAATTCCCAGTCCATTTGTTCTGGAAATTAATCTGGCCAATTACGTATGGTTTCCATATGAATTGTTTCAATCTAAATTTCATAATTATTTTATTTTATTCTAACTAATATTTCATTTAAAGCTAATATAAAAGTAAGAATTAATAAATAAAATTTATTGCAGTAGAACTTCAATTATCCGAAGTCCAATTATACAAATATCCAATTATAATCAGTAATTTGGGAGGAAAATGAAAAAATGACAAAACTGGGAAAATAATAGTGGTAGCGTGGTCAATGGCCTTGACGCAGTGGCGGCGAGGGGAGGGGAACAGTGCCCCCTTCACTTTTTGCAGGAAAAATTAAATTTTTATTTCATTTTACTATCTAAAACTAGGAGTTATAAAAAAGCAATAGTGTCCAGGAAAGCTAGCTGTTTTTGAAGCTAAATTTTTAAATTTTGTTGTCTACCTCCTAAAATTCCCGGTATAGGAGGTATATTAAAAATAATATATAAATAATATAAATTTAAATATTAAAGTTATAATTATAAAATTTTTATAATACCCTATAAATTTTTTGTTCGCCCATTTATAACTTCAATCGCCCCTATTGCCTTGACGCGTCCTTTTCCAACCGAAGGAGAATATTCTTAGCCGCAAGTGGTGAACCACTATATTGATATAATATCGTATTGACATGCTTCAATACATATATATGTAATAATCTTAATTAATTTTACTTTAAATTCTAATATTATATATTTTAAAATCTTATTACTATATTAATGTATTCCAAAATCGCTTTTCTTAAACTCCAGTTTCGTTTTATTTCGCGCTCTGGAGGTATATTAAATCTCGCGTTTTGGCATATTTATTACTAAAAGAATATTCTAATTATTTCCACGCGCCTTCACAAATCGCGAAATCAGCAATTTATTGCCGCCATGCTTTTCCCTTAAACACTTACGTAATTTACTAAAAATAGCTATTATTCCCTTCACTTTGATCACGTGTCTGTATGTTAAATCCCTACCTGAGGAAATGCAGGGATTTTCTGTTTGCTTTTTTTCTTGAAACTTCAACAAGATGTACGTATGTCTGCCACTCTCCCATAATAAATGAAAATTAGTATATAACTCGGCCTGTTTTCATTTAACGACTGAAACAAAGAAATCATTTTATATATACATATATATAATGAATCTTCATACTTAATTTAATTTGTGGATTCTTTTTTAAGTAACTCTCACAGTATTTACAGTTTTCTGTGGATTAAATTTATTAAGTTTAATTTCATGAATTTCATTCTACGTCTGACGTCTTTTTAACCTTCCAGCAATCGGGTACTTATATCGTGCATAGTTATTACATATTTCTATCGTGTTGTTTTACAAAAATAAATGCAAATTTTATTTATGTAATCTGTATTTATTAACTTCATACTAAAGAAAGATTATATAAATAAAAATAGCACTTAACTTTATATAAAGAACGCGATATTAGTATATAATACAATGCACAATATAAGTATCTCCTGCATACGCGCGCCTTCTGGAGGGTTGACTTAATTTCTGATCTTTATCCCGTCATTTCCACATATCCGAATTGGCCCGATCCCTGTTTAATTCGAACAACCGGAGTTCTACCATACTTTAAAATTTCATATTTTCATTGTTATTTCTGAGAAATAAAAATAATAAGTTTTCGTTGAGCAAAAGTGGGAATTTGTGAAGGAAAGCTATACTTTGAATACTTACAGAATAAGCATTTCAGTTATTTTTTAATTCGGAGTATTATTTTAAACAAGATATAGTCGTCGAACAATTCATCAAACACAATAATGAGATGTAAATACGGAATGAAAAGTTAGAAAAATAAGGAAAAGTCACTTCGAATTTAAATTCGAAAAAACCTTGCGGCTCTTCTCCTTCACACGGAACAGACCGCCCCCCTATAGATACGGCGGACAGACAGACAGACTTCCGTGCACGGATTTTGTCCAAAATTTGATAGAAACATACAAATTATGTGTAAAGACCACATACCAAATTTCATCCCCGTAGCTCTAATAGTTTTCGAGTTATCGTGTTCACAGACATAATTCGAAAAATGTGTTTGTCGGACTCAGGGAGGTCTAAAACGTGGAGATTCGTCAAAATCTCGAGTTCGAATTTTTTGACGATTACAATACATTCTCTTTGTATACGAGAAAGTAAAAACATACTATGACTATCACCACGTGAAGTGGCAGTTTGCCATGGGAAACTTTTTCTTACACCGTTAATTCGCCGCCCTTGAAACCAGCGGGAGTGGCCTCCCCTAAACTTTCTCGTATACTTTTAAAACATTTGTCATTTCCCTTCCCCCTGCGTTGATAAAACGTTCGAACCAACTGTGACCCAGAATGTAATGACTATCAGAAGGTTTTTCATTGTTGATTATAGTGATAGTAAAATATTAAGGTGAAGAATCATATTCAAAAAGATACGTATGTATTAAAACTTCGCAATATTTATTTTTTTTATCGAACTCTAGCAATGCAAGTTCCGCGTGCGGAGAAGAAAACAGGAGAATAGCTTGCTCGCTGAATAGCTTGCGCATGCGCAGAGATTGCTTCCAATACGCAAGTAAAACGAGACGTCCTAAATGTTTGCTTCCTTACAAAATCTCGCCGCCAGAATTGGTTTTTGGCAAACTGCCAAGTTTTCGGAGTATCCCTTCTTTGCACAGGCATTTACGCATGCGCATGGAGTTGAACAAGTATGCTATTATACAGACCGACAGACAGTCAGCCCGTTGACGTATTTGGCCCAAAATTTTATACGGACCTACATTCATGACGATAAAACAGAGTACCGAATTTTATCCATCTAGCTATTCAAGTTTTTGAGTTATAGTGTTCGCATGACTTCGGACATACAAACAGACAGACTTCCCGTAGACGGATTTTGTCCAAAATTTGATAGAAACCTACGAACTACGTGTAAAGACCACATACCAAATTTCATCCCCGTAGCTCTAATAGTTTTCGAGTTATCGTGTTCACAGACAGACATAATTCCAAAATTGTGTTTTTCGGACTCAGGGAGGTCTAAAACGTGGAGATTCGTCAAAATCTCGAGTTCGAATTTTTTGACGATTACAATACTTTCTCTTTGTATACTTAGTATACGAGAAAGTAAAAAGTTAGAACTGAGAAAATTTTTTAAAATTATGACGGAAATGATCATAGGCAATATAAAAAGTAAAAATGTAAAATTTTAAGATGGTATGGTCTTTGATTTTTTGTGAGAATTAGAGATGATATTTCTTGCTATTGTTAACCTTACTTGGCCTTATAATTCCGGGACGCATATAACCGACCTTTACTTCAATTCGGGCCATAGAAAATAACCGAGCTCGCTGATTGGCTGCTTCCCTTAGCATCTTCTTAACGTCATGTTTATTTCGCCGAATTGGAAGCCTTGTAGGAAATAAGCAATGCGTGAGCTTATAAATTTTAATTACTTTCTTTAGTTTGCATATTAAGAGACATTTTTTAGTCTCAAAAGTGCACTTTTTTTATTCTTTATGTTGTACCCTTTTTAAAATATTTAACATAAAATATAACAATATTAATTTATGAGATTTACTTATTTTTAAACCTTTTTTAAGAAATCCTAATAAACAAAAATAAGACATGTATACGTATATTTCTAATACATTTCGAGAATAAATCAAATATTGGAATTATTGAAATAAATATTGCTGCTCTTATGATTTTCCTTCTTTCTTAATTACACATTTTAATTCATAAGTATTTTGCCTTCTAGAGAGCGTGTGACTTGTAAGTTTTGCAATTGGGTGGGAAGGCGTGATGTCAGTGAGCTAACCAATCAGCGAGCTCCGTTCTTTTCTCTGGTCCGAATTGAAGTAAAGGTCGGTTATATGCTTCCGGGACGTCTGGTAACTTACTAAGTAACTACACGTCCTGAATATTTAGGGTTTCCATAATTGCCAAGCACTGATACGGAGAGTTTAAGTGCTAAGTAAATAAAACAAGAAAAAAGCGGGTACGTGATGGTTTATTTTACTCCGATAAAGATTTAATAAAGTTTAAGCAATCTAATAAAATGAACAGGTAGAATAATAAAAAAAATATGCGAGGCTAATCCTTTTTAGCCCAGTCATATTTTACAGTTGATTTTACTTTCATAATTATGACATTTTCTTATTTCATATAAGTATAAAATTGGACGCAAGACATTTTAAAATTATGATGGCAGATCAAAATTGCTTCATTTGCCTTCACTGACAACTGTTTCTTTCGACCGACCATTGAGTTGACAGGGAAAATATTCTCTCCACATTAGCATTGGGGGCTGAGATGGCAAATATGTATTCGCTTAGCTTTATTAGATATGACTTCTGATCAATATCCTTTGTGTCTACAAAAAACTTCAGCCATTTCTGTTACATACCCACTTTCATAATTCTTTCGCAGTTTTGGTTGGTATTATTTTTCTCTAAATAATCTTTTAGATATACAAACTGATTGAATAGACTCGGTGTTGCCAGTACGGGACAAATAGTAATGCGGGACTTAGTGAAATACGGTGACAGTCCGTATATACGGGATGCATGCCAATCCTACAGAAGCCTCGTATCTCGCAGTTAGTTCTAACTTCATTACACCGCATGAAGTGACAGAATGCAACACTGGGAATATTTAAGCCGAAAGTCGTTGGGTTGAACTGTTCAAACACTTTCACGCCAATAATTTAAATCATACGAACTTTCACTTATAAAAGACAATGATTGGTGTGTGTGTGTGTGTGTGATGTCCAGACGAATCTATAGCCCTTACAGCTATGAAATTTGGTATACAGGTAGTCGTAATGGTGACTGAATGCACCTCGAAGCCAGAATTTTAAAATATAATCTAGAATTTTTTTTTATTTAATGTTTTGTGTGGTTTCGGGTCATTTTTAGCACATTTACGGCTGTAGTATCTTTTCTAATGGTCGTTGAAACACAATCAATGCACCATCGGATAGAACAAACGATTTTCGTTCTAATGAAGTTTGTTTTGAATTTTTAACATAATTTACTGAATTTTGAGAAATTTTTAAATAATAGTCACTTTTCATTTATATTTTTAACTTTCAATTCTTATTTTCTTGCATCCGACGTTCTAATAAAGCTAGGTATAAACCAGAATATTTATCCCTGTTTTAAAACAAGAATGGTTAAAATATATTTTTTTTTCTCCGATTTTCTATGAATTTTTTTATTGATCAGTTCAAAACATTTTCTTTCGCATATCCGAATCGGCGAAGCTTTCGTCCGACCCAAGGTTACTCTCAGTTCCCAGAATGCATTTCAACTATCCGATTGGCTGGCGGCATCAAGCGAAAGTCACGTCATACCCTCTATCATTTTATTGCGTCAGCTAATCTTAATTACTTGATTTTACTGAATGATTCTGATTTATTTATTTTATAACGTTTGATAGTCGCGCATATATGCTGATATCTTTAGTTAAAAGAAAGTTCCTGCGTGTACTTTAACTAAAAATCGAGGGAGAAATCAATAATATTATATATACATGTTTTGATTTCGTTTTCAAAACTTTGGGATTTTTTTTATTTTGTTGAAGTCATTACGCCGTGGGCAACGCCGTGCGTGTACTTCTAGTCTATACTTATAAAAGGTAATGTTTGTGTGCATGCGTGCGATGTCCAGACGAATCTATCGCACTTACAGCCTTGAAATTTGGCACACAGGTCGGCTAAATTGTGACTCAATGCATTTAAAATTTAATCTAGAAAATTTTTTATTTAATGTTTTGTGTTGTTTTGGGTGATTTTTCGCACTAATTTCTCAATAGAATGATTTCTGATAATTGTGCGAAAAAAAATAAATACACCATCGGAAAGAGCAAACGATTTCTGTTCTATTGAAGTTTGTTTCGTACGTCTACCGTAATTTACTGAATTTTGAGAAAGTTTTGAAAAATAGTCACTTTTATGGTAATTTTTTATTCGGATTTCTTGAAATTCTCGCATCTAATGTTCTAATAACGCTATCATTTTCAATTTTTTTCAGCTTATAACTGCAACGGTTCTGTCGGATTTAAAACAAGAATGGTTAAAATATCTTTTCCCGTTTTTTTTAAATTAATTTTTCCCTGGTCAGTTGAAAGATATTTTTCCTCTAACGAGTTTCCTCGCGTGGCACTTCTTCGGAACGTTTCTGGCAATTTTGATTGGCTGATGGTGCAGAGCGCAGGATACGTCATAACCTTCAACTGAATGAATTACTTCGATTATTATTTCGGATTCGATTTTATATTTTGTTTGCTGTATAATAATCATTTTCAAGTTGTAATTTTTTAATATTGTTTCGGATTAACGTACTCTGCACTGTTTTCCTACAGTCCAAATGTCATTATGGCGAAGAAAAATAAGAGCAAAAATCAATGTGTATCTTTTGTTTGTAGCAGTGTATATGTGACATGTAATTGTAACACCTCGGGTGAGCCTCCCTAAGACCGTGGGTCTCAGTCATCTTACCAGTTATACAGTTCTATAGTTATGTCTCTGATTCCAATGGATCATTAAGAAATGGAGGAAACCCACAGACTAACTTATAAAGCACAGTTTTAGCTATAATGACATGTGTTAGAAATTATGTAAAGCCCAACCTCAATTTAGTAGTCAGCCATTTTCCATGAAATGGCCAAGTGGTGTACCTTGGACCATGCCCAAGTGGTGTACCTTGGACCATGCCCAAGTGGTGTACCTTGGACCATGCCCAAGTGGTGTACCTTGGTGCATGACCACTACATGGTCTACCACTTATGTTGTGGAAAAATGTGATGTAATTTGGAAGTTATCACATCCCGTGTTGACTGGAGGATCTGAAAGGCAGCTTCGGAAATTAACATTTGGAATTGACTTGTCTGATTACAATGTTGGTTAAGTCTACTCATAGGAATGAAACTGTTGCTGTAATAATTTTATATTCGGTCTAATCTAAGACCTCATTAAGTAAAAGTGCTCATTAACATTTTTCTGTAGTTAAAATACCAATAAATGTTTATGTTCAAACTATTCGGCTAGAGTTTTTAAATCTAGAAATAGCTGGTCCAAGGTACACTACCCATGGTGTACCTTGGTCCTATTTGCACTTTTTTTAAAATTGTAAATAATGCACTGAAATACTTTTTTAAAAAATCTACAAAAAATATATGTTGTGTATAAAGGCCTAAAATATGAAAAAAAAATTGTTTTGTTACCTTCCTTTTAGTAACTATCCAATTAAAAATTAAAAAGTAAAAATGGGACCTAGGTACACCACCTTCCCTACTTGTATTCATAACTAAGCCTAATCGAAAATTTCAAAAATTCTATTTAAGACAGAATATTTTTTTAAAAAAAAATTGTAAAAAGAGTTCGTTTTGTTACATAAAAGCAGGGGTAAGTGGAAGCTGGACAGCCAAGATGCCCGATGTGCCTTCTTCTATCAGAAAATCAGGAATGTTCGTTATGTGGCATATGATTCTTTATCCATATGACCTCGCATTGAGAATTTTTCTGTACAGTTGTAAACAAATGTTTCGATTTATTTAATTTACGGTCTTTCGTATTTTCTGCACTTACTACTTTGCTACGGTGCGCAACAACACTTAGAATTCTATTCGATCAGTAAAAGTGATACAGTTACTTACATTTTATAATTATTAACATATAATTAAATAAATGAAAAATTGCGAAATTCAGTTTTCTTAACAAACTGAAATATCCGGATTACTATATGGAATTTTCTCACAGTCTTTCATCAAGATAACTTCATGGAGTAATTATCTTCTTGGAGCTTACGAATTGAAAATAAATAAATAAAAAACAACTTTTGGCCTCTAAATCTCTAAAATTTCCACTAAGAAAATCCAAAAATTTTGAATAGTTAAACTATATTTCAAACTATTTCGTTGCTACGCACACTGATTTATCTTTTAGGGTCATCTTTCATGTTTTTCAGATTGTTTTCGTTCCTGTATATTAGTATCACTAGTATTTCGGGATGATACTCGCATCTAATCTAATCACTTTGTTTTGACTTAATAACAAAGGAAATCTTTTTGTCGCAATTTCTTTTATTGATTTAATTTCGAGGTAAGATAAAAAATTAGTTGAAATACTAGATAGCATTATTATATATTGCGTAAAAATTTGCCTAGTATATTAATGTTATTTCCACTTAATAAATAATTAAAATTAACCCCTTGTCAGTGTAGTATTCTGTGCCGTCTAATTAGATGATACTCTTCTTCTTTGGGAATGTGTTGTCTTATTGATTCAATTACGAGCCCATAAAACTCTTGGTGTTAATGGATTACCAGTCACATTTGTATCAAATGATAACGTCTATGAATGACTTAACTTTAGATTATAAGTGTAAAAATGCCATAATTCGATGCACCAACTGAGCTCGGCCATGACCCACGTAGGTCACTGCTACAGTCGTCTACATAGAATGACTCATCGAGTTAGAGGAGGATTAGCTAGCAAGCCTTGTATTCCCGTGGGTCACGACTCGGGATACACTGATAAGGGGTTAAAGTAGTTTTTAAAAGAATCTCACTTTAAATAAATTAAAGTAATACCTGTTTCTTTTGAAACATTTTCATTCACATAAAACAGATTTTATTATCTCATAAACCATTTAACCCTACTTTTAAACAAATTTCGTTTTAAAGTTCTTCTGATTTTTCTATTTATTGTAACGTATTGAGATTTTGATTAATAACACAATTTCTTTAAGTTAAAAAAATTAAATTAAGCAGCCACGAAATATTTTAAGCAAGAATTTTTCAGAACAGAAATAAAAATTAGAAATTCATTTCTTTTTCGTTTCATGTTATATTTTTACAATAAAGGTCAATTAATACATTATGTGCGGGATAAGAATTAGATACAAGCTAAAAAAAAAAAAACGTAACTGTGCTCGCTCTAGACAACGTATCAACCATAAAAGAAAAGGTAAACGTATTCTGCAAACATCTATTGTGATGTATTACAGCATACTATGAAGAATCGTGGAGCCTTCTTTATCAAAAAATAATATATTTATTGGACGTCTACCACAGCACAAATATGTAAAACAAACACATACACTTACATCACAAACGTTACATCACTCTTACACCGAATTCCATCTTCAATTTATTATTCTTTTCCGTTGCTAGGCAACGTTAGCAAAAAGACAAAATATATCGTTGCCACACTATTTTTATAACCTTTAGAAAAGTTATGCCAAACGATATTTTTTAATTAATTTCTTTTAGGACCAAACGATTTTTTTTATCTAATTAATTTTTTTCTTTAGATACTTAATAATTCTACAAATATATATTTTTTTTCGTTACGAATATTACACTATTAACATGACCAGCTCATCTAAACTGATACGCAAGTCAAATTCATGAATTAAAATTTTGCTGCTGGGTAATTTGAGGAAAACGTAGTTTTACGTTTCCCGCTCCGAAAGTGTTATGTTTAGCCTACAGTGAAATGACTGAAATGGCAAGAACCTGTAGAAAAAGAACTTGAAGGCAGTGCTGAGTCTAGATTTACGAGATTTCTACCAGTTTTTAAAACCTTTTCTCCCAAAACAAATATTTTCGATCAATACTTAAGAAATTTCTATTTTAAGGAATATACTTTTAAAAAGTAAACAATTTGAAACGATGATAAAGAATAAAAATAATTTATTTTGAAATTTGTTACTTAATATTTTTAATGAAATACATTATTCCTTCCATTTTTGCCATGTACTATAACATACTTAGTTGAGTAAGTAACGATGAAATGTTCTTCATTCAAAATCATACATAAAATCTATAATACAATTACGCTCGGTTTGGCTACGTACCAAAGAGATTCAGACGGTCTGTCTTACAAATTAGCATACACATGGGGATACTGTTTTGATTCGGTGATGATTTAATATCAATACCAGAATTAATTTATTTTCCTAATATAATCTTTCAGCATTTTGTTTGTTTATTTTGTGTTTGCTTTTTTTTCTCTCTGAGCGTTGGGTAACACTGCATGTTTTTGCTAAATTATAAGATCTTCAAAGAAGTTTCCTTTCTTTTTTATTTTGTGTCATTTCATCGACACCCAACTCAGTTAATATCAAATAGAAGTTATACTAGAATTAATTTATTTTCCACTTCTCGCAGATATTTTTGTTGCATTATGAAGTATCGGTTGTTTACTTTCTTCTTTTTATTTAATTTATCCTCAGGAAACTCTATAATATTCTGTAGCCAGTTGGAAGTTGGTGTCAATTATTCATCAGTTCTGTTTTACATGCTTTTTTTATTTCTTAAGCACTAATTGAATATTTATATATTTTGCGCTTAAAAGTTTTATTATGCATTATGTTTATGAAAGTTAACTCAGTTCTGAAAAAGACGATAAAAAACTTTCGATAGGCCAACCTCTCCGCTTTTTAGCGTAGAAGGAAACGTCCATTTCCGAGGGAAAAAATTGCTGTTTCACTCCTGAATTGATAGTTGCGAAAATCGTTTGGTGGGTGTAAGTGAACGTAGTCCAACAAGAAGTATAACAAAATGACGCTTTATTCCACGAATATTCCAGCAAAACAGAAGCACAGGTTATAAAACTAACCTGCACTTGTATAAATTAACAACACAAGCAGACAGAACGCCGCCCCATGTCAGTAACAGCACTTTTAATAGCGCTCAGCGTCTACCAGCTCACCAGTTTGCATTGCGGACAAAACTCCAAAGAGATAGATTCACTCGTTTGAGCCTGTCGGTAATTATAGCTTTTCCGACAGGGTGTGATGTCACATAGAATTCTCTAAGGTTCTCCAAATTTCAGTTCCTAGTAGAGATAAGGCCATAACTCTTGTATTTTCTAGAACCTTCATTTGTCGCCAAGGTCGGGGGGGGGGGCCTCCATTCCCTTACGAATCTCTGTAAATCCCTCTTTCCTACCATAAAACCAACACGGCAGGAAAACAACATTACAGATTCGTTAAAATATTTAAAAAAAATCCTATTCGCTGTTTCAAAATCATTATTTTTCTTTAGGAAAATTCGTAAATCCGTTCCTCGTTCTTTTAAAGGGCGCTGAATGTGACTTTTGAACTTTTAGATGTACATGTAAGACAAGGAAGGAAAAAAAAATAAAAAAAAGCGGCCTTTTTTAAGTCGAAGAGACGCATTTTTTCTCCTTTGTTCTGTATTAACCCTGGAATGGTAACATTACTTCGCAGTTTGAATGGGAGAAGGAGTCAATTCGACTCAACGTTACCATTCCAGGATAAATGCACAGCACAATGAAAGAACCAGGGGTGTAGTGGCACGGTTTATTATTTTTTTACAAAAAATAAATTTAAAAAATTGTAAGAAAAATAGCGCTATCTTTGTCTAATACTTACCCTCGAGAATATGACTGGTATTTCACATTAATAGAAGAAATAAGGCACTGGAAAGCGGTAGCTTTTTAAAGGCTTGTAACCTTGATGTAAAAACATCAAGGTTACAAACCTTTAAATGTATTTTACGTTTTGATTCTAAAACCCATGATACTTTGAATGTTTGGTAAAAAATAAATAAATAACATTGCTGCAAACTATGCATTATTGCCATTTTAATTACTTCACGATTTCAATATCTAGGTGAAATAATAACACATTTTAAATGTCAAAAAAAGAAAGAGTATTGTGGATCGAGCCTGTGGAATATTGTGGATCGAATCGGGTTTCGAACCTGGAGCCCTTCGGCTGACACCTCACCACTACGCGTTCCGGCATTCCTTAATTTACGACTACACCACTAGGAAGAATGTTTCATTTTAAGGACAAACTCAGTGGTAAAAAAAAATAAAGCCGCGTAAGTAATGTTCAAATTTATTTAAGATTGAATTCCCCTCGTTTTCGACGCTTTAGAGTACCAGCGAGTACTATAATCGGGTTCTCTATGAATCTTTCGATTCTGTCAACTCAGCACTTTTGTTATCGTTCGAAATAAACTTGATTACCATGTGAATAATACTGTTCCACTCCGATCTTTCTCACAAACATCAACACTTTGGAAGCAGGAAACGTAAAAATACGTTTTCCTCAAATTATCCAACATCAAAATTTTACTTCAAGAATACTTACTAGTTTAGTTAAGTTGGACATGTTAATAGATGTCTTCAGAATATGTCTATTTATTCTTTTATGGGATAAACATTGTCTAGAGCAAGCACAGATACGGTTTTGTTTATATGAGCTTGCATCTCATTCGTATCCCGCACACAATGTGTTAAAGCACCTTTTTTTACATTTTTCGATAAGTTGCACCTTTTTTAAGCCTGTATTTGGTAAATTTCTAGTCGTGGCATGGAATTTCTGTTCGGATGTGGGAGTAGGATTGTAAGATGTATGTAACAGATTGATGTAGGGCCATGAATGACATTGGGAAAATTTATCGAGAATTGCGACAATAAATCATAGACCCTTCCTCTTATCTCGGATATAGACGTGAAGTCCGAGAGTACGAATTGCTAATTTAGACCTGCGTCGCCAACGTTGCTCTAAAGTAAAAATAAAATCAGCATCAACAAATTTCATTCAAATTTTAAAAAAAAAGATTATTTTCAACACACCGGTGATTTAATTTGTTTTATAGATTTCGTTTCCTAAAATATTCCGGCTTTCTAATGAAAGTCATCTCACGTTCGAAACAGTTCCTGATCATGTCGATTCATTTGTCCCTGATGGAATTGTATGATTTTTCACGGCAAAATACACATGTTTAAACTTGCTTCTGGTCGGCTCCTCATATTTATACGAGGTGATTAATTAGATAATGACTGGACGTATACTTATTTGCCATTTTACGCAAGTACCACACTTTCTTCTAACATGAATTCGATTAAATGCAAATTAAGGGGTAAATTGGATATTCAGAAACTTTTTCAGGAAATACAAGCCCATTTCTCTCATTGATTAAATCTAGCAATAGCAATTTTTTAATGGATTTTTCTTATTCAATACTGTTACTATAATTAATACTGTAACTTACTTATATTAATTTAAATTTTTCTTTATTTGTATAAATATATTTTTATGGCGCTCGAGTAATTTATAAACTGTTAGTAGGGGTAGGTTTACACTGATTTAGTTTAGGGTTCAGCATCCCACAGTCCTTATCCTCCTCAGCCCCAGCGCCCAAAATTATTTTTAGTGTCTCATACAGGAGACACCAAAAATACTTTTCAAACTTTCAACCATATTAATTCAAATGCCTTTAGATTTATCGAAATCAGTGGTAGATCTTGTCAACAGATGGCAAAATATTATCAGCACTCATTTATCAGCTGAAACGTGTTTGGATCTGTTTCACAGTCATTTAAAAATGGCGTTTTCTGGAAAGCGGAATATTTCTCACGGCTAAGTCATTTTATCCATGCATATTAAAATTTCTTTTACATCATAATATGTAGCGTAAAGGTCATATTTTTAAAGTACATTATTATTTTCGTGGTATCTCTTACTTACTTGGAGAAAAAGACCGAACAATTTCAGTGTGTACTCCTGGAAACAGCGGATCATTGACGAGTAAACATTGAATACATAATAAATTGAAAATGTAATCTTAACACAATATTTTTAAACTTGAATTAGTTCTTATAAAAGTATTGGAGTGCGATTCGTTCCCCCTAGAATACTCATCTTATTAAATTACATGTTTTTGCAAAATATGATAATAAAAATCAATACATTAAAATTTGCAACGTATGAC
>BGPR01032605.1:0-12563 GCA_013235015.1 Araneus ventricosus | reverse complement strand
GAAGAGTAACTCATTAACACCTCAAGTGTTCTGTGGACTCGTAATTGAATCAATACAACACCTTCCCAAAACAGAAAATGTCATCTCATTTGTAAGGATGTAACGAATATTCGACAACTATTCGGTATTCCTCCGTTTGGCTGAATAGTAAGCAAATATTCGGCCAAATATATTCAGGATAATAATTTTTTTTAAATATGCTTTTAAATACTCATTTAACAAATAATATTGCAAAATTACATTTCAGTATATTTATTATCAAAAAATATCCTAACATTTATCCAATTTTAAGTTGCTTAGGTGTATTTATTAAAGTTACATATAATTTATCATTGCAAAGCCTGAAATTATTATGCAAGAACAATATTTTTTCAGCATTTTCAGGAGCGAGTCTGTTTCGTTTGGTTTCATACATACAGTGACTCAAAAAAGTAATGGGGCACAAGAAACGCTCAAGCGTTCAATTCGTAAATTTCTATTATTACATAAAAACAAAAGATAATTTTAATAGTTTTTGTATCTAAACACTCTGAGAAATCTATTACAACCATTACAATTAAATACAACTAATATAGAAATGAGCTATTTGAGATGGTTTGTCTGCAACTACGAAAGTAAGGTCAAAAAAGTATTGGGGCATTTAGGAAAACCAGCTGGATAAGAAGTCAATTCTGGCAGAATGTCTGATACAACTGCAAATAATATTGCAAACCTAGAAAACACTAGTTAAGAAGCAAAATGCAGGAGATACTACGTCAGTCCATCATTTGCATGGTAGCATGGGTCGAAAAAAATCAGAGATATCCAATGGCATCGGAGAACTTACTATTTGTCATTGGAAACGTGGAAGCTCCGAGAGAAAAATTGGTGAAATTGTAAATGTAAGTAAATCTACTGTACATAATATAATTTCGAAATACAAGAAGACAAAATCAGTTAAAAACAGACCAAGAACAGGTCGCCCAAGGTGTTTCACTGAGCGTGAAGAAAGATGGATTGTTAGAAAAGTTATTTGCAACCCTAAAACCAGTGCAGTCAAATTAACTTCAAAAGCCCAACAAAGTTTTAATGAGTCTGCTAAACCAGAAACGGTCCGGAATATCTTGAGAAAATACAATTTTCATGGCCGAGTAGCTAGAAGAAAACCATTCCTCAGTAAAGCACATCGAAGAGCTCGTTTAGAATTTGCTAAATCCTATATTAAAAAGCCTCCGGAGTTTTGGAATTCAGTTTCATTTGTAGATGAAAGTAAATACAATGTTAATGGAAGCGATGGGAAGCAAATGGTATGGCGAAAACCCAATAGTGAACTAGAAATGAAGAATCTGACTCCTTCTGTAAAACATGGTGGTGGTAGACAGATGGTCTGGGGCTGTATGAGTGCCGTGGGTGTGGGGAATTTACATTTTATTGATGGAATGATGGACAAATATATGTATTTAGGCATTTTAAAACGAAATTTGAAACAGAGTGCTGAGAAAATGGGCATACTGCCACATTACAAACTCTATCAGGATAATGACCCAAAGCACAATGCTCATATCTGCAGACTCTGGGCTTTATATCACTGTCTCCAAGTAATTAGAACTCCTACACAGAGTCCGAACCTCAATCCCATTGAGAATATTTGGGGCCATTTGAATAACAGAATTGGTAAATTTAAAATTTCCAGCAAAAATGAACTTAGAGAAAAACTCATGTCTGAATGGGATAAAATAGAAGGAAATGTTTGTGCAAATCTTGTGAAATCCATGCCTGAACGACTGAATAAAATCATAAAATGTAAAGGAGGACCAACACATTATTAAGAAATAATGTTTGAGTGATATAGAACAATTTTGCTTGCGTGCCCCAAAACTTCTTTGACCATTAATTTCAGTTATGCAACAAGAAATGTTCATTCCAGTATTACTGTAACAATATTGTAAATTAATTTTGATGTTTTTGGATTTTATTTAGTCTACAGATATGACATGTACAAAAAGCATTTGGTTGAAATAAAAAAATGATTTATTCTTTCACAAAATGTTTGATAGCTTATTCTGCCCCAATACTTTTTTGAGTCACTGTATATAATATCAACTAGGGATGTAGCGAATATAAAGTATGAGGCCTATTCGGCCTGTTCCTGAATATCCTGTCTGGCCGAGTGCTACACAAATATTCGGCAGAATAAATTCAGGATAAAATGCTTTAAAAAATATTGCTTTAAATATATTTAATAAAAAATAATGTAGAATTACGTTTCGGTACATCTATAGTTATAAAAGGCAATGTTTGTGTGCGTTCTGCGTGCGATGTCCAGACGAATCTATCGCACTTACAACCATGAAATCTAGCACACAGGTAGTCGTAATGGTGACTGAATGCACCTCGAAGCCGAAATTTTAAAATTTAATCTAGAAAATTTTTTATTTAATGTTTTGTGTTGTTTTGGTTGATTTTTCGCACTAATTTCTCAATAGAATAGTTTCGAATAAGTTTACGACAAAAATATATACACCATCGGAAAGAGCATGCGATTTCCGTTCTAATGAAGTTAGTTTTGAATTTCTAACGTAATTTACTGAATTTTGAAAAAAATTTGAAAAATAGTCACTTTTATGGTAATTTTTAATGAAGATTTCTTTAAATTATCGTATCTGTATTATCTTTAAATTATCGTATATATCTAACATCTCTATAATTTTCATTTTTTTTTCAGCCTACAAATGGAACGTTTATGTCGAATTTAAAACAAAAACTATTAAAATATCTTTTTTCGCTTTTTAAAAATTAATTTTTCCCTGATCGGTTCAAACAGTTTTTTCGTAGCGAGATTTAACAGCGAGACCTTCTCCGGACCATCCCACAATGCATTATTGCAACGTGACCTTCTTCGTGGCAGGTGACGTCATTCGCAAAGAAAAATAAGCGGGAATATCAATAATGTGTATTTTTTGTTTTGATTGTGTTTTCAAAACTTTTTCGTGCCATTGTGGGCACTTTTTTTCACCCGCTTTTTTGAAATCCTGATTCCACGGGCAACGCCGTGCGCGTACTGCTAGTTTATTATATAAAAAAAACTAACATTTATCCAATTTTAAGTTGCATAGTACAAAAAAGTGTTTAATTGCATGCCATTTATAGGTCTGTTCTATATGATTTCATATATATTATCAACTTCAGAAATTAAAGCGGTCACTATATATTGCTTGCAGGTGCTGAAAGGTATTTTCTTGCTAAATTTGCGAACCTTGGATATTTTTTCGGATTTTTTTCATATCTATTAGAAATTCTTTATCGAAATAGGAATTCACTTCTAGTAATTTTAATTTTTTCATTCAATTTTCTTCTGTGTTTGTCAGTGTCGTACAGTGGCGGCGCGTCTATTAGGGCTGCAGTCCCCCCTGAAATTATTTCAAAAGCTTGTATTTATTTTTTTAAAATTTTAATTGGTTTATTTACCCAATATGAGAGTTCAATGATCAACGAAAATGACAAAAAGTAATAAAAAACACAAAAGGAAGACAGTAAATCAATCAAGAATAAAGAAAGAGACAGACCAGAGCTGCAGAGAGTTTTGCCCGTCCCGAAGACCGATTTTCGCGCACTGCGCAACGCGAAGATCTCATTTCAGAGAAAAAAGCAACCCTCTCTCCTTTTGAAATTAGATTACCCTGATCTGCATTTTCCGCAGCTCTCGATTGGCGCGACTTCCTCATTTAGGCGTTTTTTCAGCTTTTTCTCAGTGGTTCAGTCATTAAAGTAGTTTCTTAAATCTAATTCTGGAGGGGTTGTAATTTTTTTGCTTCCGTATGTTTTTTGGGTGCTCATTACGAATCTGAGGTTTGCCACCAAAACTTTTTGTTGGCATTTTGGTTTTAGCCAAGAAACATAATTTTTTTTCAGTTTTTGTTTATAACTCAAAAACTATTAATTTTTAGTATATTATCATTATAAACGAAAATAATCAAAAATCTCAAAATTTCCTACAACTTAGATCTGTACCACTTGTTTCTAAACAGCGAGCAGCCACTGGTGTCATGTTCCGCAATGATGAACCTTTTAATTTCTTTGAAGCAATCCGAAATTGAAGCGAGTTTCTCATTTCTTATTATTCAAATTAAGGTATTTAAAATATTGCAAATATATATATAAAGATATTAACATTATTTTTAGATATACAAACAATAAAAATTCAATTTTATTTAATCTTAGATTTTTTAAATTTAAAATTCTGAAAAATATTTCATTTAAAATCAAATGCGAAATGTTTTTAAAAATTTAGTATTCGGCCGCCGAATATTCGGTAATTCAGCCAAATAACTATTCTTTACAACTCCACTAATTAGACAGTAGAGAAAATAAAGCATTTAAGGGGTAAAAGAAGTGGCAAGCGCGTAGTTACTATTCGTGCGCATGAAAAACAGTTTTATTCCCTCCATTTCAAAAGATTTCTTCAGGATAGTGAAATAAAACCAGCGGGAGTGACCTCCTCTAAACTTTCTCGTATAGTTCTCAAACATTTGTCATTTCCCTCCCCCCTGCGTGGATAAAAAATTCGAACCTACTGTAACCCAAAATGCAATGACTCTCAGAAGGTTTATCATTGTAGATTATAGTGATTGTAAAATATTTAGGTGAAGAATCATATTCTAAGAGATGCGTATGCATTAAAACTTAGCAATATTTATTTTCTATCAAACTGTATCCAATGCAAGCTCCGTGTGCGGAGGAGAAAACAGAAGACCTCGTTCGTTAGCTTGCGCATGCGCAGAGATTGCTTCCAGTACGCAAGTAAAACAAGGACAAAGTGACGTAATCCTTCCGCATGCACAGAGATTGCTACCAGTAAGCATGCGTATGGAGAATCGGATTAGAAAAATTAATTATGCAATTTGAACGCCTTTTTCTTTACCGATTCAAACGAAATTTGGGCACAGATCTATAATTAATGTTAGCTACCATCATACCAATTTTTATTTATTTAAGCCAAAGGGTTTAGGAGATATAATTTTTAAAATTATGCGATTATACAGTCCGACAGACTGTCAAACATTCGTCGGATTTCGTCCAAACTTTGATACGGACCTACATTCCTGGTGATAAAACTGTTTACCAAATGTTATCTATCTAGCTATTCAAGTTTTTGAGTTATAGCATTGACACGAACGCGGACAGACAGAAATACAGACTTCCCGTAGACGGATTTTATCCAAAATTTGAGAGAAACTTACAAATTATGTGTCAAGATTCATCCCCGTATCTCTAATAGTTTTTGAGTTATCGTGTTCACAGACAGACCTAATTCCAAAATTGAGTTTTTCGGACTCGGGGATGTCTGAAACGTGGAGATTCGTCAAAATCTCGAGTTCGAATTTTTTGACGATTACAATACTTTCTCTTTGTATACTTCGTATATGAGAAAGTAAAAATGATAAACGATAAAAAAAAAAGTTTTTTAAAATAAAAATTAAATAAGGACACCGTTTATGCCGTTATTTTTGTACCAATTTAATTCATTTTGAAGATAAAAAAGGGTAAGTAACTTGTGCTGAAATCAGTCTCCTACAAATCAAGTGAAAATATACCATAGAAAACGAAAGTGAATAAATAAAAATAAAAGGCTTTACAGCCCGAAAGCAAAAAAAGATTAAACTAGATAATATTATAATTCTTATGATTTCCGGTTTATTTCTGAATCATGCCCATTCCATAAAATATTACTTGCATTAGCAACGTTATTCGAGTTTTTCCGATTTACGAGAAATTAATCTTTTTTTCTGATTCGTGCCCTTCACGATATTCATTACTCTTCCAGAGAGTAATATTTTCTTCTTTATCTCGATAGCTAGAGTTTCCATAATTGCCAAGCATTGACACGGGAAATTTAAAATAAATAAAACATGAAAAACGTGAGTAGGTAATGACTTACTTACTCTAATAAAAAATCAATAAAATTTAAACAATCTAATAAAATGAACACGTAGAATAATCAAAACAAAATGCGAGGTTAATCCTTTTTATTATTAATTAGAAATTAACCGTCATGGTATGACGGGTGCAAATTGCCTCTTCATTCGAGAGATTTCCCGTCAAATTTGACGTGTTTAAATAGATATATATGCGAGAGGCATGTTTAACATTGATTGGAAACAAATAAAATAATCATATATTTTATGACAGGAAATAATTTTTTTTATTTACATATCTGTTTATTCAAAAAACCTCTTGGTAAACAACATTCCGTGTGAAGTATTTTTCGTTGTTTAACAATTTTATTATAATTAAATAGCCATGACATTCTCAGCTTGTCAAACGTAATTCGAAAGTTAAAATTTCAAAGGAATTCTTTTTCGAAATTTTGATCAAAACAAAGCACTTCTCCGCTTGTCAAACGTTGCCAAAAATATTATAAAATTATATCATCACGATTACAATAAATAATCAGGCGGCGTCTAAACTATATCACGCGCATGATATACCACTGACGTAATTTATTACTTTCCATTAAAAAACGGAAATTAATTTGAAATATATGATTAATATAATTAAAAATTTCTCGGGAACTATTGATCATAGCGAGATAAATTTTATATCAATCGATAGCAAATTTTATTTCACTATTTTAGAGCTATTAAATCTGAAATTAGAACGACAATTACTCTTTTAAATTTAAAATTACTGAAATTTAGGTTCTCTAACAATGAAATAATGCTGTTTAACGTATCGCAGTGCTATGGCGCGAGTTTTATTATTGGTGACGTCAGAGCGTTACCGAGAGACAGATCTGGGCTCTTATATTAGTAATTAAACGCTTTTACTAAGTTCGAAATGTTTCATGTTTGTATGTATGTAAGGTTGGAATTTTGTGATCGATTTTTCACTCACTTCTTAATGCAGTAGTGTTCTGAAATTTTGTAAATTCATCGGGTCTTGATGACAATGCAATATTTTAATAATTTTAGAGCTCTCAATTATCATTTTTTAAAAAAAAAATCGCAAAATTACGTTTGCACTCGATAGGTTTCAGTGGCGCCATTTATAGTATTTTCGAGAAATAAAATATTTTAAACAGTAATTAAAATGTTTCAATAATAAAATAAGTATATCCTATTATAGATCTTTTTGAAGAAATTATTGCTGGATTTAGTTGAAGAAAAATGGATTCATAAATTCGAAATATTTTATGTTTGTTTTTAAGATCAGAATTTTGTGATGGATTTTTCACTCATTGTCTAATATATTATACATCTGGAATTTTGTATATTCATTGGGTCTTAATGACAATGCAATATTCCAATCATTTTAGAACTCTTTTCAATAAAATAATTCTTGGAATTAGTTCATGAAAAATTGATTCTAAGATCCCAAACAATTTATAATACTGAATTATGACATAAATTAAAGACAAAAAACTAGAAAATAATAAATATAAAAAAAACTTTAAAAAAATGCTTTTACCAAGGCATTAAAAAAGAAAAATTATAATTTTTTCCTCAAAAATCTGGAGGTGAAAACAGAAATCGTAAAAGCGTGAGGCGCTGAAAACTATAGGAGAAAGATATAAAACTACAATGATTATCATAAGAAACAAAATATTATTAAACATTCATTATATAAAATGTTATAAATGTGATTTCAATTCTAATTTACTTACAGCTTTTCTACCTACGCCTCACGCTTTTCCGATTTTTGTTTTTACCTCCAGATTTTTGAGAAAAAAATTATTATTTAGACAATCATATTTTAAAGTTGATTCTACTTTCTTAACCTTTTGCACTCGGAAAAGTAATTAGATGCATAGTTATTCACTGAACACCAGGGCATATGATCAAATTAATTAATTATTTTTCGAAAAATTAATCTGCGACTTACGTCAATGATGTATAGTCTAGAATGATGCCTATTAATCTGCGACTAAGGAGGTATTTTTTGAACTATCGAAGTCGAGAAACGTCAATGATGCACAGTCTAGAATGATGCCTATTAATCTGCGACTAAGGAGGTATTTTTTCAACTATCGAAGTCGAGAAACGTCAATGATGCACAGTCTAGAATGATGCCTATTAATCTGCGACTAAGGAGGCATTTTTTCAACTATCGAAGTCGAGAAACGTCAATGATGCACAGTCTAGAATGATGCCTATTAATCTGCGACTAAGGAGGTATTTTTTGAACTATCGAAGTCGAGAAACGTCAATGATGCACAGTCTAGAATGATGCCTATTAATCTGCGACTAAGGAGGTATTTTTTCAACTATCGAAGTCGAGAAACGTCAATGATGCACAGTCTAGAATAATGCCTAAAAGGCGGCATCCGAGTGCAAAAGGCTTAATTAAATCATTTTCTTCTTTCACATAATTATAAAATTGGTCGCAAGCCATTTTAAAAGTATAAAACGAGGCAAAATTGCTTCAATTGTTTCCACTGACAACCTGTTTCTGTCGTCTGACCATTGAGTTCACATTGGGGAATATATTCTCTATACCAGTGGTGGGCAAACTATTTTCAGTTCCGATCCCCAAAGATGTCGTGATCAGTGGCGAATCCAAGGGGGTGTGGGTTATCGGGCTGCAGACCCGTTGCGTTGACAAGGTCAAAAACATGTTTTTGTTAATTATGTCTTTTTGTTAAATTATCGGAAGTATTGAATTGTTGTTTATGATTCTTATCGTCAGGTGAGTCAAGTCTGTAAAGTTAGTGTTTTGGTTTACATAAGCCATAATATTCGACATTCGTCACGACGATATACAACTTTTTATACCTAAGCCTCCTCCGCCCCAAATCCTGGATTCGCCACTGGTCGCGACCCCATTTTTGAAGACATATATTTTTTATTAGCAAATAAATTTCTTTGATTTTAGCGACCCACAAAAATTTTTGGGTCGCGACCCATTGCTCACCACTGCAATCCATTTGCATAGTGGTTTGGAATGGCAAATACGTATTCGCATAGCTTTATTAGGCATAGTTTAGGGAGAAAACGGGACAAATAGTTATATGGGACTGAGTAGTGAAATACGGCGACAGTCCCGTTATAAACGGGACCCCTAACTATTGTTTAGCAACGGATTCGGAAACCCTCCGCGCCTTTGCGCATGCGCCGGGCGGAGTTATTTTCATCAAAATGGGGGAAAGTGAAGAATGGAAGGGTGATGCTTACATTTTACTGAGCGTGATCTAACAAAGAACTCCGGAAATGCGCTCAGATGACTCGTTGCCTGACACCCCTTTCCGGTGTAAAATCGTCCAAAAGTGGTAGTCTCGGAATCCGTTGATGAACAGTACCAGCAGTATTTTTATATTTTAAATAAATGATAAAATGGATCGGAGACATGAAAAACGCTCAATATATTAATCAGTTTTTATAATAAACTTGAAAAAATTTTTATGAAAACCTCTTTGTATTTCTTGCTTCCGGCTATATTATTAACATGTTTAACCGCTTAACTTAACAGCCCGAGAATACTCGTGCATCGAATTATCGAAATTTTAGTCTTATAAACTAAAATTGAATCATTAATTAGCTTTATAATTTGACGCAAAAAATATGTAGGATCCATAAACATTCTTAGATGAATGAAAACGACAGCCCCTTTCCAAAACAGGAGGGGTCATCTTATTAGATAGCAAAGAAAACTATTCAGTTAAGTGGTTAAGAGTAAATAGATTGCAGATAAAATTTTTACATTATTGCTATGGTTATATCAAGGGTTTCAAACCCGAGGCTCATAACGAATATCTTTGCGTTCCAACAGACATAGTACTATGTAACAAAAATTTTAAATTCCAAATTACACAGTTAATTTTACTTATGAAAAGAAACAACTCTCCCGATAGACACGGAATTACTGATATTCACCTCGGATCAGTTTTCAAATGAAATCACTCAGAACAAGATTTCCCTCGCAGTAGGAAAGATGGTAAATAGATGAAATGCCAAGTTTCAGGGAAAGAAGCATTAACTTTATACTATGTTTTAGAAATAAACTTTCGTTTTTTTTGCAGTCCTCATAAACTTCCACCTTTCTTACTTGGTATGTGCTATCATTTGGGTTTGAGACCCATGGCCTACAATAAGGTTGCCATATTGGCCTTTTTAAGGCCAAATTGTGGAAATTTGGCCTTTTTTCAAAGCCTTTGGCCTTAGGAATTTTCATTTGGCCTTAAATTCAGTTTTGGCCTTATTTTCGTTAATGACTTTTAGAACGATTTTTAATTACTTATTCTATTGTTTTTAATACATTTTTGATGTTACACATTTCAAATGATATATTATAAGCTGTCAAACGAAATAGCTCCTGAATGGATAAAGGATGTTTTAAATTTCTCTCACTTAAATTTTAGTTTAATAATAGAACATTGAGCATATGCCTATCAAGTGGAATTCGTTTTCATGAATGATAGCCTTTTTCTAATAGCAAATGACGTTTTCAATCAATTAGTCAAATTTGGCCTTATTTATAAGAAGGTTTGGCCTTATTTTGATCTGGCCACCACAAGCTCAATGCTTTAATGAAAGCTTTTGCAGAGTTAAACGTAATTTCAGTTGCTTTACAGTATAGAGAAAAAATTGATAAATTTAAGAAACTTGATGCAACCTTTCATTGGAACTTCAGCGATGATACTGGATAGAATAAACATTTAATCTGGCAATTTCACTGTAGGGTTTTTACACCGAAACAATATTTTTTAATACCATTTATCACTGTTTAAACATAAGTATGCAATGCTAATAAAAATAACACCTACCTTGTTAACTCCTGGTCAGACGTCATTTTTCTATGAATTATATCTTACGAAATTACGTGCATCGTTATTTGACTCGGCTAAAATACATAGTTTATAAATTAACAGTAATAAATTCTAATGAATTAAAGAACATTATGCATTAATGATCCAAACATGGAAAAGTTCTTGCTCAAAAGCTTTATTATTATCAGTAATAAAAAATGTCTATTTGAAGAGCCAAAACATACAACAAATTTCACAGAGGGTGACGTTTTCGTACAAATGTCGATTATTTCTTCAGAGATGGCATAGTATTCTGATGCATGTTATAAAACATTCTTAGTACTTAATATAATATACTTTAACGTATCGCAATCATTATGTTCTAATAGGATTATTGATATACTGAGAATGACTCCAAAAATGACAACACACTATTGATTTAGAAAGCAGAATTAAGTTTACCTCTTTTCTGTTATAAACTCTAAATTAATGTTTCTGATTAAAACCTTTACCTCTACTCAGAACAAATACTAATTGTTTAACCGAATTGATACTATTTCTTAGCAAATCTCCTTCACTAATATTTAGGTTGAACTAACAAATATTTTTGATTTATAATGAGAAAATTCAAAATAAGGTCAGATACAGGAAAAATCTGCGACGTAAACTTTAAAAAAAACACATGAAAGGATCAGACATGAGTATGCAATCATTATATTCCAATAGAATTAATACACTGAGAATGACTACAAAAACGGCAACACAGAAAACACTATTGATTTGAAAGCAGAATTAAGTTTACCTCTGTTCTGTTATAAACTCTAAATTAATGTTTTTGATTAAAATCTTTACCTCTACCCAGAAAAATACTAATTGTTTAACAGAATAGATACTATTTTTTTAGTCAACACAGATTTCTTAGCAAATTTTCTTCACTAGTATTTAGGTTTAACAAAAAGACCCTAGTGTTGACAAATCCTAAATTAATGTTTTTGATTAAAACCTTTACCTATGCTCAGTAAAAATACTAATTGCATAAAAGAATAGAACTTTCATAGCACATCAGTCAAAGTTTTTCATTAATATTTAGGTTAAACGAACAGATATGTTTTACTTTTAGCGAGAAAATTCGAAATGAGGTATGATACAGGAAATATCTGCCACATAAACTTTAAAAAGCACATGAAAAGATCAGACATGAATTATAATAATTTATGCAAAATTAGCGAAATACCAAATATGATCTATTAATAAAACCAATATATACAATAATGAGGAATTTAAATATAGCAATTTGAGTTTCACTCCAGTTATTGAAACAAAAATATTTAAATCTAGAAACAAGCATCTTTTTTCTCATAAATGCAAAGCTATCTAATGGTTATGATTTTTCATCTCAGTATACCTTCAGAAACATACAATGTACTTCTCAATAGTAAAAAAAATGTATTTTACAGTAAATTCTAATTTTAAAGCATAGTAAAAGAATAAATTTTCAAGCATAAATGTCATAGGTAACAGGATATATATTCTTGCTGGATGGAGCTTCTCTATCACTTAAGAAAATTTTAACTTCAAATATTCTTTATTATATTTAAGATATTTTCAGAAAATTATCTTGCTTTAAATAACATGTTAATCAAAAATAAACGCTTGAAGA
Organism: Araneus ventricosus; assembly: GCA_013235015.1. Classification (NCBI taxonomy): domain Eukaryota; kingdom Metazoa; phylum Arthropoda; class Arachnida; order Araneae; family Araneidae; genus Araneus; species Araneus ventricosus. The sequence continues at coordinate 183 of BGPR01032605.1, read as the reverse complement.
ATTCTTTCATTAGAAAATCATTGCTATGAACAAATCATTTAGATTTTCAAGTCAACATTATGGAACAAATGTTATGCATTTCAAGTAAACACTACGAAATAAATTGCATACATTCAAACCAGCAAAGGGGAGAGAACTCTCCTAGCATGCGTCACAAATATACACGCTCTATTTTGCGTGCTT